>CABFWO010001975.1:94200-115578 GCA_902155825.1 Timema genevievae | reverse complement strand
GTTTTTATTGCAACATAGCCCCCCCCCCCCAACTGCTGAAGTCGAGAATAAATTATAAATATTGAACAGCTATAGAAGCTATCTGAAGTGTTTTTTATGTTAACACAGCCCCCTAATTTGTACTTGTACCCCAATTTTGATATTGATTGAACCCTAAATAAAGCAAAATATATTTTGTTCATAAACTTGGACAGGGGGGTTGAACCCCCAACACCCCATGAATATGGTCTTGACACTAGATATACTTGAGGTAAATATCCAACCCTGAACAGATCCAAGACAGGAAAACATATTTTTATCACAAAGTAATGATTAATGTGGCTTTGAAATATCAGATTTAGCATGAAATGTACATTCACATTCACTACACTTATCTACATAAAGACAGGCATATTACGTAAATGTTATTATTTGTAATGGCATCCATTTGCTTTTGTATCCTAGATAATAATAGTTGGCAGTTGGGTAAACAAATATTTTTGTGAGAAATTTAGTGACTAAAACATGAGAGGCAACCAAGAAAACTGGTTCATTTGAGAAATGCATTGTTATTCTTATGTACAATACAAGACTGTGGCTCACTTTTATTTATTCAGATCAGTTTGGTTATTTTGATGTTTTACTGTGTGAGTATTTAGTAAATCTCACGCCACAAGTATTCTTATTTAAGAACTATTTAGACAATCTTAAAGTCAATTTTTAGGATTTAATCATATTTATACCAAAAATGCTTGTTTAAAAACACACTATTAATAAAAATTGCATTAGATCTAGGTTTTTAAATTTATATTAAATCAGTAACCTTACTCAACACTTGTTGGACAAAATAGTATTAAGTTTTTATTTAGAAAACTTAGACTACATTTAAAAAATAAATTAACTTAAAAATATTGAGTATTCAATTTTATTTTTCCTTTAAAATTCATTTACAAGATTACAGAATTTAAAGTTGTTGTTCATACCTATAATTGCAACTGAATCAGAGTGTTTGCCCCTTTCCATGATTTTAGTCACTTTATTGCAAGTATCAATTTGTTTTATTGGAATGAATGGGAAGGCTAAGCTTAGATAAGAATTATAAATCAGAAAAATTAATAATCTTAAAGAGGAAAATACTTTTAAATTGTTTCCCCGTTTCCATTCCCGTTTCCCGCGGTAAATAGTTATTTCCGCCAGAAAATTTCCCAAAAATTTCAAATGTCATTTTCACACATGACTAATTTATTTCAATAAAAACTACTCTTATATTCTTTAGTGTTATTTTATGTTTTGATTATAGTTTGTAAATCAAAAGTGATAGCTACATATAACGTGACTTTAAGTATGATTACGTGTGAATAGAGCTAGTATTTTTTTCCTAGCTGTCAGATATGTCCATTCGTAAGAAAGTTGGGGAAAGTAAAGTATTCTTATTATAAATGCCATATAAGCTACAGATAGACTATATCACTATAGAGTAAGTAAGAATAGTTTCAAATACTTAGAAATATAGGCCAAGAAATCGTTAAATATCAAGTTAAAGTAAACGGTTATATTATCTAGTGGAATTCTCCATGGTAAATATTTGAATATATTTAGCTCATTCATGGTGACACACAAACATTGTTTTCTCGTCATTTTCAAATAGCATACGTCCACAAGAAAGTTTCTAGAAATCAATTTAGATGACAAGATAAACATTTAGAACCAATCTTTAAATGTATCGTGACAAGGTCGAACTATAGCGCTATTCTAGATACAGTTAATGTGTCACTTTAAAAGTAGCACAATATTATTAGTATTCTATTATTAGACTATTTTCTCACTCAATGCCACTATTAGAGTTTTATTCCAACTTTATTCTAATACAAACACCACACCCGGATTCCATAACCCTCACAGTCGTTTTACCATTCAGCGGAAAAAGAAAATTGACCATTTTATAATGATACAATTTTAGCCATTGTCAGGAATCATACCCAGGACCTTTAAAGTAAATTGGTTGAACAGTTCAATAAATTTGTCTGACAACTTCACAAATATGGTTTTTGTGAATATTACTAGGCCTATATTATATTATATTATATTATATTATATTATATTATATTATATTATATTATATTATATTATATTATATTACCCGCCTCGGTGGCGTAGTTGGCTAACGCGCTAGTCGTGTTGAGCTCGACCGCCGAGGACGGGGAGATCGAGGTTCGAATCTCGGTCGGGTGAACTGGGAGTGGTTTTCCTAAATGGTTTTCCACTCTCCCTCCACGCAAATGCGGGTTCACTTCCTCTAAATTCAACCCTCCCAATTCCTAATCCATTAGAGTAATTAGTATTTAAGCGTATAACCCGAACGGGTAGTAAGACGCAGTGCTAAATATTATTATTATTATATTATATTATTAGGTATTATTAGATATGGAAGAAGGTACAGGAAAAGGGATTGAAAAAAATAAAAGGAACAAACGCAAGTTGAACCCTCCCCTTTTCCACTCCCCACTTCTCCTCACCCCACCAATGGGCATGCAGACAAAGGCGTTAGTCACGTTTGGTTTTTGACAGGCAGTTAGGGGTTAGAACCCCCCCCCCTTTCCCTTCTTTGCACTGAAGTTATGTTTCATAAGTGGCTTGTATTATATTTTATTCTCTGTCTCTGTCTCTCTCTGTCTCTCTCACTCCAGTCAAATACAAGTTCACTCCCACACAAAATTCTACCTCCCTTATATTTATTTGTTATTTTATCACCGCATATTATTACGTGTCAATGTTATAAGCAATTACTCTAACAGGGTATGGATGAGGAAGGAAGCAAATTAGAGATAATCTACCCGCATTTGCGCGGAAATAAAGTGGGAAACCGTTTATGATAAGCCACATTTAATAGATTCAAAAGGGATTCGAGCCCCAATCTGCCCCTCATCCAGGACAGTCTAGCATGAAAGTGACGCCTTAAACCAGGGGTCACCAAGCTCAATGATATGGGACAAGCAAATAGTCCGAACGGTTAGGAAAACGCTCCGCGTCTACTACCCATTAGGGTTATATGATTATGTACTAATGGTTTTAGGGATAATGCTATATTTTTAAGAAGTGTACTTGCATTTGCGTGGAGGGAGTGTGGAAAACCATTTTAGAAAACCCACCCTCAGTAGGGCCTACACCCAATCGATATTTGAGCCTCGATATTCCCGTCATCGGCAGTCTAGTCTATTGCGAGAGTAGCACCATTAGATTGTTTCGAAAGCTACCTAGATTAAAATTTTGCAGAATTGCGTATTGGCTATTATTGTAACACTCACAGAGGGTCTGCCATCACACCTTTTTACAATTAGGAGTAGACTCTGTGACTTGGATCTGTAATCTTATTGTAATTAATGTAAAAATGTTAGTATTTTTAAAAATAAAATGCAATTTCTAATACGTGAAAATACGAGGTATATACGTTTTTCTAAACTATAATCAAATTTAGATTTTTTTTAATCACATTATGTAGCTCATTGAGAAGAATGACATTCACTTCAATCAACAAATTTTTAAATTCTGGTATACAACTTCTCAATCCCATTCTGTAGTAGGCCTGTTCATCTGTAAGCCTACTTCCATTTGTTTATCATCACTTTCATCTGAAAATGATGATACACACGTTGGTAGTGCAGAATTTCTTCCCTCGAAGTTCATTACAAACAATAACCGGATAAATATCCTTCAAGAAGAGATGTTTCATATCCTAAACTTGAGGCAACTCTTGTCAATAATAAGTTACTTTGTTAAGCGTAGATACATTTTTTGTAAGATCTCCCGAAAATGTCACCGCGCAGTACCAAGAGCTAACGATCAACCCTTTTTCGACCCCTTTCTTAGAACATTTCCACTGAAACGAGCCTTTTCTGGTGCATTATAGTTGAACCACGGACCCCTTGTCCGAATAGCGTAATAGCTTAATTGGGCCGCGTTCAATGGCCAGATGGACTACAAAAGATAAGAGACCTGCGGGTAAATATGAACTCGGACTTACCAGTCCTTTGCCTGATATTAAGTTGGGATTGTTAGGTTAGGCTTGTTTAGGTTAGGCTAGGTTATATTAACTTAGCATTTTGTTGTGTTTTACTACTCGTCATTTGCTGTGTTTCGCTCAGCTCGAGAAAACATTTACAACCATACTAAATGGAAAGCCACAAGAGCAGGGGTCGAGCTGGTACACCAGTAAGTCTTGCTTACTGTTCGTGGCCCAAATGTAATATGGGATTAACGCTAACGTTTTAAATGCAGGTGAACAAGTGAACCAATTGAAATGTGAGATTAACGATGTATTATTAAAGGCAGGTCATAACAGGTATACGTAGCACAAATGTGATGGTCCCCCTTTTTCCATAGATCATTAGTGTATAAAGTCTGGATAGCACGGACGGGTAGTAAGACGTGGCTCCAATAGAAACACAATATGGATTTTACATTGAACATGACATTCACACTAAACACCCCTGCCACTGGACGAAGCGTTAATGGTAGCTCTTTAATCTATTTGTTTGTTCTTGTGTCTTTATCATGAAACTCATTCAATGCATGTTTATTTTTAAACCCATGTCATACTGCCCATTTAGGCTATCCGCATTTAATTACTCCGATATGGCAATGATGATTAGGGTAGAATTTAATGGAAATGCACAAACATTTGCTTGAAGGGAAAGCGTGAAAGCATTAAGTAAAAAATCCTCAATGCCTGGTCTGGAATCAAACGTCAAACTCATCATCTGCTATCCAGACTAGACGAGGTTGGCTTTTTGTATTTTTTATCAACGATACGGGTTGTATAAAATACTTTTCTTAGAAGCGAAAATAGGTCACCTATGAAGAGTTTAGTATTATGTGATTCACAAATTGCACAAATCAATTCAATAGTAAATATTATCATATAATTATTAATGTCACTTCGTGACTGTGAAAGCGTCATTGGCATCCGTAGTAAAGTGATTAAAACGTGGTCATGTGACGAGCTCTAAGCCAATCAAAAGATTTCCACTTTATAGGCGCGAGCTGTTCCGCTAAAGTTCTACTCATCTCTACTTTGTCCGCTCTGCCTGAGATCTTCGGCACGGGAGAACCAATCAAATTTCAAAACCAACCATCTCAAATCAGTGCGCATGCGCATATGGCAAGGCATGCGCTGTAGAGCTAACAGCAAGCAGACAGCTTCGTTGGTCGTTGTGAGGATATTTGAAATAATCGTGTGTATCGATGTATTGGATTGTGTCACGGACACAGCGCTATAATTAGAAAACAACCATTGGGAGAATGATCTAAAATATATGTATACCTACTGGAAAATAAAAGGTTGTTAGTTTGCTTTGCAAGGCATCATGGGTCAACATACTCAAGCAGATGCTGCCATCTATTTTCGGCGAACGTGTTAATTAAGCTATTTTTGCCAATAACGAAGATGTTAGGGTTTTATTGAATCTCCGCTTGTTACTAAGCGTGCTCTTTCCCATATATCCTCCTTCTTCATAAATAAAGGTACATTTCCTTTAAATTATATAATCTTCATTCATACCCAAGCAAAGAAATGTAAATATATGGCCATCCGGATGGGTAATAAGACGTGGTTAACAAAAAAAAAAAACATAAACAGATTAATGGAGGAGGAAATACCTATGTTGTCAACAGTTCAGCCGCTACGGAACCCATTGCCATTTTCTATTACAAGCAGTTAATATTGTTTCGGTCTATCACACTATGTATAGTATATATATAATACTATGTATTGGCATTAGGCTTGTAAGCTTATGTCCTTTTACTAAAATAATGTATTGAATAAAATTATCTATTAAAACTGCAATGTAACTGTTTTGGGACAGGAAGTAGGCTACTATTGTAAGCGCGTGGATTTTACTGTTCATTTTAGAGAATCGATCGGTAATGGTGGTAAATATTTAATTTTAGTATCAAATAAGATGGTAGCTGATCAGCAGCAGTCACTAGTGTCAGTTTTACGGTTTTAAAAAATTTTGTTTAGTCTATTATATATGCTTATTCTTCTACATTGTGTTTTATACCTTGTACAGAGTGTTTCTCTTGTCAATCTAAAAGTGATCTTAGGAGCCCATCTAACGGCCGATTAACCAGTATATTACATACACAACCATGCTCGAACCAGAAAACGTACTTAAGAGCAGTTCTTGCACTCTTCATTTGGTAACAGCGATATTGGGATCAATCTAATTGTTTTTGCAAAGTTATTTTCAAATGTTGTTGCACTTTTATTTTCGCTCGACCCCTCAGAGAGAGAAGTAATCGTGAAAAAAAATTGAACTTGAGATTTTGAATAATGTTGAAACAGAAAAAGTGGTTTTCGTGATGTCGTCTATTTCTCTGTCTGTCTGTCTGTCTATCTGTATGTGTATTTGTGTCTTGGAATAGAGCCAAAATAATGTTACCGATCAGTTTAAAACTTGGTAACCAGGGTTTGGAATTAGATAACCAACCCTAAAATTAAGGGCAGTTTATTGAAGGACGAAAGGAGAAAAAAACGTTCTTTTTGAAATCTGCTAAAACGATTTTAGTTAAATTTGGTATTTAGCCTTTAGGTACTGTTTATCATTAGATTCATTACACACCAAATGACAGTTTTCATTTTACCATAAAAATGACTTTAAGGGTACCTTACATAAGCAGAAATTTCCAATTTTGATCATATATCCTCAACTATTTGAGATACGAAATAGCTTATCATTGTAAAGATTAAAGATTAAAGATAAAACTCTTTTGTTTGAAACATATTTTTATAAAACCAATATTTTCTGAGCTATAAGCTATATGCTTAGATATAAATATATATAAACATGTGTGTGTGTATATATATAAACAGGATGTTCGGAAACTCATAGCCCAAACTGTGCATATAGCTTGCTTAAACCAAATTTAACACAAAATCCCTATAAACTTACATCCGGAAACCTATGCTAATACCATTAAATTGTATTCAAGTTTCGACGTACAGCGCCGGGAGAGCAAGGCTGTTCAAGCTTAAGTGTACAACAAGTTGCATAGGAGTTAGGCGCGTGGCACTACACAGCTTGCCATTATAACATATGCATTATGCAATGCCACGCCCCTAGCTCATATGCAACTTGTTGTACACTTAAGCTTGAACAGCCTTGCTCTCCCGGCGCTGTACGTCGAAACTTGAATACAATTTAATGGTATTAACATAGGTTTCCGGATGTAAGTTTATAGGGATTTTGTATTAAATTTGGTTCAAACAAGTTATATGTAAAAAAAAATTTACAATTAAAATGAATATAACTTAAACAAGCTATATGTGCAGATTGGGCTATGAGTTTCCAAAAACCCTGTATATATTATTCAAGTCCTTGAAAATGAATTTGATTTTTATGATATTTGTTGGAGATGGATGTTCCTCTTTTATCAATGTTTCTGAAAAAGTGTATTTTATGTGTGCTCTTTGGTGGAATGTTTCTGCAACAATATATATTATTTCATTTCACATATATTACGAGCTTTTTAGTAAATGTCTTTACTTTAAAATAAAAGAGAAAGAAAGTCTGTGCGTTTTACTGTATAATTTATTTTTAAATATGGTAAGATGAGTTTACTTTACGTATTTATAAAGTCAATGCTATTAATCTCAATCTCACTGTTTAGAGTAGACTACAGAAACCACACCACACCACGCAAGATGTGAGGACTGGTTTAAGGCGTGTTTCATCTAATGCCTAGTTAAAGTTTGTTCACCGTAGGAATTGTTTTCTGAAAGGCCTTTTTAGAGAACCAGAAATCTATTATATAGTAGGATATTGGTAGGAAAAAAGACCTTTCTGAGAGTAATTCCTACCGTGAATGGAGTATAGGTGCTATCCGTGAGGTGAGACTGTGCTCTCTACACATTTCCAAGGAGTATTTGGATGAACTGTAACAAATGTTTGTCCTGTGATTTGTCCACATTGCATTTGAAACTGTCACAAGTGCGTTTTAAAAGCCAAAGTTTATACCGAAATGGATGTGGGAGATGTGTAGTTGTAATCCTACAAAAAGAAATAAATCTTGGATTTAGATATCCTCGAATAGCTTAGACTAAGATCTTAGTTTGAATCCTTGCTAGTGAAATAGTTTTACTTAATCACATAATTACCAAAACACACTAAAGAGTTGATTTTTTTTATTTGCATCTCACTACCCATCCGAGCAATTGAGTAGGGGTGATGTAGGTAGGATTGAGATAAAATGAACCTGAATTTGTGTGGTTAGAAAGTGGGTGGCAATAAAGTTAAAAACACCCCGAGTACACCGGGTCGGGATTTAAACCCAAACCTAACTAGATTAGCTTAGTATTTTGTATTTTAACATATATTTTTGAAATATGTATTTGTTGTGGGTTGTGAGTAAGGGTATGGAGCTAATGTTTTAACAAACTGCTCATTAGATGTAGTAATCTAAGAGTTAGTGATGTGGAGGATGAATTTATAGAAAGCACACCAGTAATATCGTAGAAAATGGAGCAAATCTTTGCACTCGTCTTACCACCCATCCGTGTATCTACACTATTAAGTAGGGATGAGGGAGTAGGCTTTGAGGGATATTTGCTTGGAGATAGAAAGAAAAACTATTTAGGGAAAAAACTCGGTACTTTTAACTGGGATTAAAACGTTGGTCTGGTCTTCGATGGAGAGCAAGCAAGCTAAATGCGAGTCTAACACTTCAAACCACTCGTCCACCAGTGTTGGTTGTATTCTTCTTGGGTCTAACTTATCTAGATCCTCAAATTGTTTATATACTCTACGGCGCATGCGTTGAAGTCTTCTGAGCTAATAAAGACCTAACCATATAACACTTTCCAGAGGATGCAAGGAATAAGATGATAACACAGCTTATTTGTAGTTCTCTAATGTTTTTGAGCGGTTGCCTGTTCAAATTATGATGTTGACGAGATCACACCATAGATAAATAAAGTTACTGAATAACACATTATTTAGTTTAGGTGCTGTAGTCCGTTGTTTGCTGTGTGAATAAAATCACAAAAATCGAACGACTATCGCGTGGGATCTATCATTATCTTGATTATTTTGAGCAAGATGAAACCATTTAATTTAATCAGAAAAGATTTATAATTTGGAGATATGATGTGACAGCTAGCTCACTTAGAATCAAAATGGTCTGGTTTTGTTTACGCTATTTGTTGGTTGCATACAACTTTTCCTTAAGTAATTTAATAAAATTATAAATATAGGCAGGTACAACAGCGGTTCTCAAACAGGGGTACGTGGGCACCTTTCAGGGGGCAGCTCTCAAGGGAAAGTTGTCAAAATGACAAGGGACTTATGGAAAACCCTAATTATTGGCTTTTACCGTTATCTGGTTATTTCCACCCATCTTTTTCCCCTATTTGCTCTCGGCTGGAGACTGATTTCTGAAAATGTTCAACCTTCTACTTGACACCTTCTACGTTAGCAGTTATTTTTCTTATATTTATAGTAATTTGAGCATCTTTACTGAACAATCATGACTTGGTCACATAATTTATTCTCTCTCAACGATATTACTCAAACTCGCAACACAGTTGTAGGGAGAGATATTGCGGGGATGTTTATATATTAATTAGTTCCAATCTATTTATGTTTATGTATTATACATCAGCCTATTCATGACAGTGTTACTCAAACATATAATGCGTGTTAAGGTGGCTTTCCAAACGAAATTATCTTGCTCGTTTGTATGAAATGAGACAAGAAGTTAAGAGTGTTCCTCTCTGACAGCAAGTGTGAGTTTAGTGACAGATTTACAAATGAATAGAGGCTGTGCAGGCTAGCTTTCATGGTTGGCGTATTTCAGCGACTGAATGAGCTGAATAACGGTTTTCAAGGTTAAACACATAACACCCTTCATGGTTCATGACACATTAAAAGCTTTAAAAAATAAACTTCAATTTGCAACAAGATAAGTTGTGAAGGGACAGCTGTGATTCTTTCCGTCTTTAGAAAATTTCGTAGAAGAAAATGAAGTTGAGCTTTATGATTCTGTTGTCAACGACTTAAGAGATTTTCTGGGTTTGATTGAAGACTTTGGCGAATATTTTCCTGAGAATTTAGGAAGCGAGTTCTGGATGTGAGATCCTTTTTCTACTGTGGAAGACTCTAGTCTACTGAACTTCTTTTCAACGAAAAAAATATTGATCTATCTTGTGATGAAACCCTCCAATCCAGCCTCAAGAAAACCTCTTTGGCAAATCTTTGGCAGACTTTTGGTTGCAAAGGCTGAACGAGTTTCCTCATATCGCTGACCATGCCATCAAGTTTATGATGCCTTTTCAACATCATATCCCTGTGAGAATTGTTTTTCATCCATGGTGTACCTAAAAAATAAGTACCGCAATAGGCTAATTTGGAGCCGAACCTCCAGTTGAAAAATTCAACTGGACAACCAGATATCAAAAAGTTGTGCCAGGCCATGCACCCCTCTCACCGAAAAACTTTGGGATTCATAATATATCAACTACAGAATTACAATTTAAGTTTTGATTTGAAAATATTGTGCTCAGGTTTATTTTTTCTTTATTTTTGAACGAATTTGTGAAGAAAATGTATAAAACTTTTCTACAGACTTTTACAGCAAAATAATGTTGTTTTTTAAACTTATCATTACGATTCTCGATAAGATATAAATCTATATCAGTAGGATTCTCTCTAAATAGCTTTGTCACATTTGAAATATTTTGATTACAGATTTTTTAGTCAATAGATTAAATATATCAATAATATACCATGTGGTCATAATTTTTTTAAACCTGTAATTTGGAATTTTTTGTCTTGGGGGGTACATTAAGCTTTTAGTCATGGCCAAGGGGTACAATATAAAAAAGTTTGAGAACCGCTGAGGTACAACATCCAATCCCCAGCCGTTAATTCATCACTGTGAAAGGGTAAAACCATATTTAAGTTAGTATTAAAGATAGAAATATAAAAATTAAACTAATTAAATCTATGTTATAGACACTAGGTCTACTAGTTGAACTGTCACGTAATATTTCACTAACCAGTTGCTTTACGTGTCAATCACTCTTAATAATTGATTTACATTATTTTGTAATACATAATTTAACTAACAAAAATTAACAAAAAATATAAGTAAACGATAAACTTGTATGAGTTTTTTTAAATTGTTTTACTTCTGTGATTTTTAAATTACTCTCAAATTTTGAAAGAATTTTCCGTCAAAATTTTCCGAGGTGGGATATCCCCCAGCTCGCCACCCCCTCTCCCTCATAAAAATCTTGGATCCGCCCCTGCACATGATCCAAGATGTTAGACTTGCACTGCACCTCATTAATCACCGCATTTGACAAAGAGATCCGGGTTCGAATTCTTGCAGGTTCTACTTGGTGGAGTTCTTCCGAATGTGGTTGGTCAATGTGGACTTTCCTTTCTTTCTTCCTCTGCATTTCTATCTCTTATGTTAAGTTGTTGATAAGCTTACCCACGCTGGTGGAAACGTCGACTTAAGTGTCACGTTTGTAATAGACTTTATTTCTGGTCCCTTCTCGGGGAGATCATAGTTCAAGACTCTGCTGGGTGCACTTAGGATGGATTTTCACATGTGATCTATCACGGTGAAATATTTTGTATTAGGCTTATTTAGCGAGCATTTTCTGAACCATTAGGTTACAGCAGTACATAGCTTACAAACTAACTACCCTCTGTATTCTATAATCTATAGCAACCCAGTTAGGGTTTGGTGGCCGCATGGTCTAGGGTGCTACTCTGGCAGTAGACTAGACTGCCAATGATGGGAAGATTGAGGATTCGAATCTTGGTCGGGTACTGTTTTCCACTCTCCCTCCAATCAAATTCGGATACACTTCCTATAAATATAGCCTTCCTAATCCCTAGAACCATTGGCGTAGTTTGTACATACGCGTGTAACCCGAATAAGTGGTTAAGACGTGGTGATAATTTCAAAAAAAGTACAGTTATGAGTCCAATGGGAAAGAGAAAACCCTAATTTACTAATGATATACTTTTCAGTCGTGCCGGAGATCAAATCCGAGACCCATAGAATAATTAGACCTAACAGACGTGTTACCACTGTAGTTAATTCATTTCCTATAATGCAATAATTTAGTATATTTCGTGTTATTGGACAAGATTTAGTGTATGTATATGTATATTCTTTCATTTAGTGTATTTTATGCTTAAAACAAGAATAATCAACGAATTAATCTACAGTTAAGGATGACGAGAGTATTCAAAAATAAATTCAACCTTTATTAACTTGTTATACAACCGCCCTTAGATTTCAAACCCCTACATCCCTGGTCAACGATGACCAAGTGTGATCCTAATAGACCACTCGACCACCACTACAAATCACGGTAGCCAGTGCCCTTATGTCTGTACTACCCAACTTTCTAGCCTGGAGGAAAATTATGAGAAAATTGAATTAAGAGAAATATCAAAGTGGGAAGACATTCCTAGGAGAGATAAGGAAATTACCATCCCCACTTTTTTCACCCCCTACCCCTCTTTAAGTGCATGCGGTTGACAGTGAAGCAAGGACTCTCGGTTAAAAAACCACCTAGCCCTTTCAGTATTATTTCAAGCTTAAGAAAAAATAAAGTTTAGTCCAATTCCCCAGTTATCAATAAGCTAGGATAAATCGTCCAAGCTTAACGATACAACAATATTGACACTACAAGTGGTACATAAAATCAATCAAACTGTCAAATTAGATTTCTATTAAGGGCTTGGACATCACAATCTAGAGAATAATTAATATTTGATTTTACTTTGTGTTAAAATAAGAACACAGTGGAGTGAAGGTTAAAACAAACTTGATAAAGCCTAGAATAATAGTAATTAGGTGCACAATAGGTGATGAATTAGTTATTACTGATTAAAAATATTTTTAGTTCCTTAAGTTTAAACAAAAAGATCAGGTTTTAATTTCTCATATAGAAAAAGTATTGTAATCAGAAACATTTTCTACCTCCGAATTGTGAAAGATCTTTACTTTTTATGTACCAGTAAGATAAATAAAAAGGGTTTTACAATTTGGTCTATTTTTAGGTCCGCAGCAAAAATGGTTTGATGTATTTCGTTCAAAATTGATGTAGATGATAGAATTAAGTGATTTTGGCTCTAGCCTTAAATAACCGAAAATAGCTCAATTTTATTTTAAAATATATATCCAGGAAGTATTCTACATAATAGATAAGAATGTATTTTTGCATTTCTAAAAAATAATGAGTTCAAAGTAAGTTTACTGACAATTGATTTTTCTTTTAATGGCTAGAGTAATTTTTGCTAAAAAAAATGTATATCTGAAATTCCCATCTTATAATATTCATACAAAATTTTTTATCTGAATAAAAATTACTTAATAGTTGTCTAGTGATTAATTTTTGTAAATTTTGTTTTATTCTTAATTTTAAAAAGCAACAGCAGAAAGTATTTACAAATGTGTCGTCGCATTTATTTTAATTTTGATATTTCTCATGCTACACGTCCTATACGCCTCAGGTATCCATGGATAAATATGTATAAATGGATAGAGGTGATAAAGATAAGTGTTTATAGTTAATAGACACTCCATTTACCCTGAAAGGTGATAGTCTTACCTTGACGGATTACACTATTACCCTATCTTATAAGCTACACTATAGTTCGATCTGTCAAGGTATCAGAGTGTACTTATACAGGTGGATCCAAAAGTCACTCAACCCTGTTTTTCCAAGAATATTTCTCACAGAAGAACATGGAAAATGAACATGTAGTTTATATGTATGGCAACATTGTAATGTTGGTTGGGTGTTGTGTAGGCCATGGGATCTTGAGACATACACTAGCTCTAGCTAGTTGAGTTACAGCATTTGAAAGTGTAAGATGAGTTTTTCACGAACATAGCTAGTATTCATTTTGGAACATTATTTTAAGGCCAACTCGTACATGGAATGCCAACAATCGTCTGTGCGTAGTTTTCCAGAATAACGCGTGCCGAATAAATCAACAATATGCCGAATTGGTGACACAAAATATAAGTTTCTTCTTTGGGCTGCGTGACTTTTGGATCACCCTGTATTTACGTGTAAGAAGATCTCTTGAGATTAACATTATCAGATCACCCAACCAATGACTCGAACCCCAACATTGGTTAACCAAACCAGCTGAAACTGACACCTTTGTCTGTGGTTAAGGATTAATAAACGATTTAATTTACGGGATAAGGACGAGTAAAGTATTGGGTGTTAGCCTACCAGTTGAGCTTAAAGAAGGGGAGAGGAAAATCACAGTAACTAGTAGCCCATTATGTAAAAACCATCTCTTGTGAGCCCAGCAGAGATTCTCTTCCTTCACCTGTGATGTAATATATTGTGAATCTAACGTCTTAGACCACGTCACCACAGTTGATACGGGATGAATAACACTAGATTTGTAATCGAAACTAATTAAGGGAAGGCAAGTTTATAGAACATAAGCCTGAATTACTATGTGTTTGTGTATGTTGGTTTCATAGCCCTAGACCAGAAGACATAAAGAAATACTTGAAACTTTGCAATTGTGCTTTGGGAACTGTTAGTGCGTGCATCCGGATACTGTTTATATTTTTATTGAAGGGTCTTAAGTTTGATTCTAGCCTATTTATGATATTTATTAACTAATAAGCTACTAAATATAGCTATTAATACCTAGTGATGGGTTGCTTATTTTGGAAATAGTCTAACCTTATCTATATTTAACAAACAATAAAATGTGTTTTTTTAAAGAACATGGCTTTAATTGTTTATTAAATCATGAGTTCCAAGCTCAGAACTCAAATCCCAGCTGTATGTATCGACGCCCCCCACCCCCGCCTCCTCCCTCGAAATGAGTTCCCACGCAACTGCGGGTACATTTCCTATTAGTTATATTTTCCTTATCTCTAACTATTTATTGTAACTGTATTGATAGCTAATGCAAACATTTTGTTTTTGAAAAAAATATGTTAATGAAAATAACGCTACCAGGCAACGTTATGACCTTCATTTGACACACAAAAGAGAAATACGTTAAAATAATATAACGATTTAAGTCTGGATTGATAAAATAATAGCTTGACTCATTTATTTCATCGGGTATCGCTCAGCCATGGTCCTCAGCTTTTTCTGAAACGCCTTCAACCTTCGAGCCAACCCTTCTGGTCAGTGATCGTGGCTTAACCAAGCTACGACAATAATCCTTCTGGTCAGTGATCGTGGCCTAACCAAGCTATGACGATAATCCTTCTGGTCAGTGATCGTGGCCTAACTAATCAATGAACTTTAGGAACAAGTGGTCCCGTCGACTAACTGTTATGCATACCATAGATTATTTTATACACTTAAAACCTACATTTAATTTAATAAATATAATTTGTTTAGGGGATTACAAACCAACCCACCCTAACCTAACGTTTCTGAGAAAATTAAATACTAGCTAAAGTTGAGATGAGTATACACATTTATTTAGAGTTTAGCTACTCCGTCATGGAGTAGGCCTCAGTACTGTGCATTGAGTGACCAACATGGTGAAAATACGGCTAAGGTATTTTAGTCAGCTCACAATTTAATTAATTATTTAATAGCTAAATCAAAGTATTTGAACCTTCTAACCTTGTTGTAAAATGTAATTTGTAACGTTATCTGGAAGTATTACTATACTAAAAACATATTTTTCAAAAATAAATGGATTGCGTGCTAGACTGAAATGGCCATAGGGAGCATTAATTGTGACGGGCGGTACGTAGAAAATATAGAAATAAAAAAGTAAAAACGAGAAATCAGTGTCAATAATGACCACCTCGGTAAGCACGTGGACTATATTTCAGGCTCATATTTTCTGTTTTGCAAGTGATGCAATGGTCGGGGTTCAAATCACTTTCGGGTAAGCTGAATATTTTTTTTTATAAATAGTTTTCTATTCTTTCTTCACGCAAACGTGGGTATATTTATTCTAAATTCTGCGTTTTTCCCCCTTACTCTATTAGCTTGATTAAAATAAATATAGCCCAAACGGAAAAAAAAACGTGGTGGCCAAATTAAAATAATGGAACGCTAAATATAGCGTGATTTGTAATGAGAGCAATGAGAATAGAAACTAATCTTAGACGTGGTGTGGACGTTATCTAAGATAATTACGATAAGGACTCACCATCCTTGATATCCAGACGAAGGTGATCCCTGGCGGGGGACCTCACCGTCCCAAGGATCTGGTCGATGCTGTAAACTCCTCGTGGTTTTGGTATCGGATCCTCCGTGCGACTCGTCAATCTTTGGTGGTCCATCATGGTCTCTGAACAAAGCGTCACTTAGACGTCAACAACACCAACCCCCCTTCCCCGAAAAAATATATAACAACCCTCAAACACTTTTAAAAATATTTTCCCTTTATTTTTTCCACTGTCGTCGACGAAAACAATGGTGACGGCTTTTTGGAGGAGGAACGGTACACGACCTGCTTCCCTCGCAAACACAGCAAGACTGAAATCTTCCTTTCCGCTTCCTCCGTTCCAGTCACAATTACACACCCCTTCCTCCCCCACCCTATTTTAATCATCCCCTTACCCCTTTTATCTCTCTCGCACCACGCACACTCACTCAAACACTCACTTAGATAATGAACCCTAAACTCCCCTATCATTCACTTCCCAACAAAACCATCATCCCTGACGAGAGAGAGAGAGGGAGAATATAAAACTACTCCCTATTACCGATACCTCCTGCTTCTTCGTTCCGTCTCCTCTTTCTCTATGGCATCCTCCAAGCCAAGGTTAGTGATCTCTCCCTCTTTATCTCCCCCTCCGCCCCTAACAATTCACTTCTAATACCTCACGATATCAAAAGACCTTAAAATGCCAACCGGAAGGCCCAATGAGCATGCGTGGAACAAATGAGCGCACCAATAGCGAAGTCTGTGAGTGAAAGCCTTTTAACCGTCGGGCTCTGGCGAAATTCCCTTGCCTCTCATACGGGTGGCTGGCTTGCTAATACAACTGGAGGGATGGTTTTAGGAGGGAACAAGGAGGGGTAGTTGAAGAAAGGGAGGGGTGATGGAAAGGGATGTTGACAAAGCTTGATCCGTACGGAACAGTTTTCATTGGCTGTAGGAAATGTTATACGACGGGATATTGGAGGGGGTTTGGTTGGAATGACGTAATACGTATATAATCAATATGAGTTGTTTTTATTAAAGATTGTGATGATAGGAATCTCTGTATATTAAATTATAGGTATGTTTAGCAGGATCTAATTGAAGGGAAACAAAAATATTAGTAATATTAAAATACACGCCTTAGCTCAATCTCTAAACTGAGATAGGCATCCCAGATTCGATTCCAGCTACAGCCAAAATGTATATTGTTTTGTTTGTGTCTTATTTAGAGCTATGTTACTTTATAGTCGTGTGCTGATATTATGAGTTGGTTCAGATAGTACACGTTAAATAGCTGACGCCTGATAAATATAATTAACTATATAACTGTATTGATAAATTGATTTTTTCTTACAGAAAAGCAATTTTTTTTTCGGTAAGATAAATTAATTAATCTGTATCACTTTCATCTTCATGTGTAGAGAGAATTAGCCAGATCGTTCTCATTGATCATGGCCTGGTATTTATTTTTGAATACATTTACACATTTATATACACACGTATATCATATATATTTATATACTCGGACAAAAAAAGGGGAAGGGGGATTCCTGAGGTTTTAATATGAAGTTTAAAGATGACCTTGTATCAAACTTAATATAGCTTGTAGAGGCATTTACTTTTCAAAAGTTCAGTTTGAATATCACTCTAAATGTCTTCTAAAGGCATACGAATGTTTTTTTTAAATAGGCTTACAGGCCTACTCGTAGGGAGCTACTCTGATTAGCTTCTAAAAGCATTCAATTTTCAAACATTTGTGGGGAGAAGACCCCTCTCAATAACTTCTAAGAGTATCTAAAATTTTTAAAAAATATCTATGTGAGGACCATTCCAAATAGCTTCTAAAGGCATCATATTTTTAACAATTTACTGGTGGAAGACAACTTATAATAGCACCTTTTTTTTTAATATGATTTTTTTAAATGGTTTCTAGGGCATTCCAAATTTTAAAATGAATTATTTATGAGGACCACTTCAAATAGATTCTAAGGAAGCTATTATACCAAAATAATTTTTATGAGCACTTCTTAAAATAGCTTTTAGAGGCATCCAATTTTCAAAAACTTTCCCAAGGGAAACTAGACCTACTCCAAATAGCCTCCAAAAGTATACAAATTTCAAAATATTTTGGGGGCGGGCAGGTCCTGATTAGCCATTAGGCTGATTAGGCTACAGCCTAGGGCACAAGATTTTGGGGGGTGCACATTTTGGGTAACAAGTATTTTTTATTTGGGCGAGAGATGTTGAATGAAGAAAAACTGTGATTAATATTATAATATAAGATATAAATTGTTTCCCAAAGTAAAAATGAAACCTGAAATAATATTACAAGGCGTTATGATTCTTATTTTAATGTAAAGCTACTTGAATTTCTAATGTAAAGGCTAAGACAAACTAATCATTCCAGGGCCGCCGGGCTGAAACCACGCTTGTAGCTGCCAATATTGTCATTGATAATTTGAAATGAAAACAATTCAGTATTAAATGTAAGTATTCTTATAGCTACCTCGTGTGTCAATATAAATACAACAGTCTACTATACTAAACGGTGGGAATACGTAAGACATTTATTAATCTTTTACACGATATAACGATATAATTTTAAAAAAATTATTAGTTTATTCCAAACATGCATAGTTATTATTTAATCATATAATCAATATTAAATTAAAACATTAAATAACACATTTCAAACATATTTGTATTTTTTGCTTGTCATCTACTCTTAGCATTATAGTTGGAGATGTTGGGTGAGATCGGGTGGAGAGGGGGGCGCTACAAGCATACGAGCCTAGGGTGGCCTCAACCCTTAATCAGGCCCTGGGGGTGGGGGCACTATTCTAAATAGCTAATAGGGGTGTATAATTTTCAAAAACTCTCCAAACTAGGAACACTATAAATATCTTCAATATCCAATTTTCTAACATTAATTGGGGGAGAGGAGGGTTGAAAGTCCCTAAAAACTTTTTTAAAAGAAAGTCCTTAAAAGCTTTTTTGTTACTTGCCCTCTTACACAAATAAAGTTCCACCACTACTGTATAAAATAATAATGTTCTTATTTCTTAGAGTTTAATAATGGGTGGGGATGTTGGGAACATGAGAAAATGTCAGTGTGTTTACAGTTATTAGCAAAACTTTTTTTAACAAAATAAATAAAATATTGCCCCAGTAGCAGAGTTTAGTTTAATTTTCTTCACATGGGGATATCAACATTTGTTGAATAACTGTCATGAGCATAGAGGCATTAGATGAGAAACTTTTTAAATGAGAAGAAAAAGTTGTCACTAAATTCCAGAACACTCTTGACAGATATTCAACAATACTGTTGAGGTTATCATGTGAAGAAAATTAAACTAAACGTTGTTGCTAGAGCAATATTTTATTTATTTCAAATGTTTTGTTAGTGAAAACTGCAAAAAAAACGTTCTTTTCTCGCGCCTCCTTCCACCACAGCTTACAATTTTGAAAACCTTTCCAAAATTAAATTCTCCCTATGCTTATGTGTTTTATATAATATATAAAATTATATAGGCTATGTATAAATATATTTATTATATTTACATATATTTATCATATTTTTAATATATATTTATATTTTGACTTATTTGTACATATATATATAAATATACATAATATATATATACTTATATATCTATATACTTATTTAGATTTATTAAAACATAGCTATTGTCAAATCGCCATTAGAAAACACTAATCTGACAATTCAAATCTACTAAATTTACTCTCATTTGGCAGTTCAAATAAATTTTGGCATAAAGTCCCTACGAAATTATGTAGTATTTTATATAATTTTGCTTCTGTATTTAAATAGTTCCCCCAAATTATGTATTTTAGTTGTTTTGAAATAAAATTTATAGAAGTAGTTTCACCTGTGACTGTCTTGTAGTAGTTCTGAACAAACTTTAATAAAGTAATTCCACTTGGTCCTGTCTTAATTACTTCTGCTATAAGCTATCTTGAAGTAATTACACTAATTACGATCTTGAATTGGTTTCACTAATTGCCAACTTGTAGTAGTTCTGAAAAAACTGTAGGCCTACAGTTAAATAATTAAATGGTTCCAGTTTTAAAGTAGTAATCCTACGGTTATAAACTATCTTGAAGTAGTTTTGTTAGGAAGGATCTCAAATTAGTTCCACTAGTTTCTGTATTAAAGTAGTTCTGTAATAAACTATATTGAAGTATCAAATATCAAGGTCTATTATTTATGCTTTTTAGTGAGGAAGTTTCCACCTAGATATCATATTCTGAAAATTGAAAAATGACACATGGACACGGGAATCGAACCCGGGACCTTTGGATTGTACAAATGGCAGCATTAAGCCAACCACCGAGTCGAAGGCGGCTGCGTTTTCTGATAGCTCGTGATAATAATTTTAAAAAACCACACATTTGTAGCCGACTATTTCAGCACGTCCATCATAGACTCTGCCTTAAAATATGAGTGAAGAATGACCCTGGGCACGGGACGATTCCTGGATAGCTCAGTGGTCAGAGCATTGGCGTACTAAGCTAAAGGTCCCGGGCTCGATTCCCTTGTCCAGGTGTAATTTTTCAATTTTCAGAATATTATATTGAAGTAGTTCCACTAGCTGCTGGCTTGTAGAAGTTCTGCTAAAGCCGTTATTGAAGCAGTCTACCTAGTTCCACTAGTTACTGTCTTAAATTGTTCTGATGAATACTGTATTGAAGCAGTACTTCAAAGAACTGTCTTAAAGTAGTTCTGCTGGTACTTGGAGTAGTTCTTTTAGTAACTATCGTGAAGTATTTCTGTTAAGAACTATTTTAAAGTAATTATGCTGTTAAAGGATCTTAAAGTAACTCTGCCAAGAACTGTTCATGAAGTGATTCTTATAGTAAAGGTCTTGAATTATTTCTACTAAGAACTATATTGAAGCAGTTACGTTAGTAACTACCTGAAATAGATTTGTTAGTAATGGTTCTTAAATGGATCCAGTTATTAACTATCTTAAAGTAGTTCTGTTAGTAATTGTCTTGAAGAAGTTCCGCAAAGAAAGGTTATGAAATAGTTTCGTTAGTAATTGTCTTGAAGTAGTTATGTTAAGAACTTTCTTGAAGAAGCTCTGCAAGAAACTTTCTTGAAGTGGTTCTAACAAGAACTGTTTGAATTATAGGCGTAACTAGGATTGATGAGTGTGTGTGTGTGTGTGTGTGTGTGTGTGTGTGTGTGTGTGTG
>CABFWO010001975.1:10849-85398 GCA_902155825.1 Timema genevievae | reverse complement strand
GTGTGTGTGTGTGTGTGTGTGTGTGTGTGTGTGTGTGTGTGTGTGTGTGTGTACTTCACGCTGCTCTGGTGGCACAGAACTTTGCACAGGTTACACTTACTGAGGTTGTCTACACGCCGTACCCGCAATGAGATGATGTGATGATAGTGGTCATGAAATTATAGTGACATTAGTGATCTTAAACCTAGCTAAGCCACCAACCGAGGATTGAACCCAGGACCCCTAGGTGAACTTACCACTACACCGTGGGGCTGGTTTGCATGAAAACAAATTTAGTAACATTTATGTGTCAACGTCAGTGGTCTTGGAGGTAAGTATTCGCCTCGAGACCGGATATTCGTGGGTTCATACCCAGCAGGAGGTATGTGAAAATACTTTTCTAGGCTAAATTGGTAGGCCCTTTCACTCTCGCTCATAGAAATTCAGTGTGTAAGGTAACGGGAGACCACTATAATTTCTGAACTCCCTAGTAAATGTGATTTCTACCAGTTGGTGCGGGCAGAACTAACCAGCCAAAGGGCTGAGTGCATGCTTAGCGTTGGAATGAGAGAAATCAAACCAGTCTTTGGGTTGTTTACTAAGAATAAAACTGTAGATATATTAGATCTTTTTTATAAACTTTGGCATAGAATTGAAAGATGTCAATCTCATCTTTCACATCTTTAGTTTGTCCGGGCTGGTAATGTCAGAGCTGGAATCCTATTCACGTTTACCGATTTGTATTACTAAATAGTTTCCTCCTCTTCTTCAACAAAAATGTGGGTACACTTCCTCTAACCCTATCTTCCTCCCAACAATACGGATATTCCTGAGGGATATTAAAGACAAATATAAAGAGATACAATGAACAACTCGTTGATAAGCTTATTACCAGAGCCCCGACATTGACGACCAAAGATTATCACAAAATGACACCAGAAATCCTAAACAAATTACCTAAAAAATGTGATTCGAAACTCGACTAAACGACACACGACTTAATCAAACTTGTTTTTAGCGTATGACATTACTGGGAGGGAGAGGACACTAGTTCGGTTGCCTGTGAGTGGACTGTTCGCCTCTCAGGTGACAGAGAGCGTTGTCCAGGGTACACCAATGGAGGTCGTCCCCTGTCCTCGCAATGAGCTGATATGACAGTTAATAATTATTGTGGAAGTGTGAGCCAGTGGGAGTCTTAAACCCTAACTTAAGACTAATTTACCAACTCATGGCGATCGTTGGGATGATTACCCTCAAGAAAAAAATACCTAAGGTACCAGCTGGGAATTGAACCCGGGACCCTTAGATACAGTATCCAGGTGCACCGACCACTACACCGCGGGACTACCTAAAACTAAAAATTATACATGAAATGAAAACCCTTAAACTTATAAACTCTTTGCATCCTACTGAGTATAACTTTTAGTTTATAAATATCTGATTCAGAAGCAGTAGTTACCCCCTCCCAAATCAACCCTTTCCGGCTTAGCTATTGTGGTGGCTCACCAGGAATGTGTATTTTAAAGCTCTATACAAGCAGATAGGGTACAAAGTTCATTGCTGACATTCATTATCTGATAATTCCGACAGCTATTTGTTGAAAAATAATATTTGTTCAAGTACCTATTTATGCATTTACAAAAATCTATAGCATTTAAAAATATTCTTATTCAACACAAATACCTAAAATGTTATAAGAATATATTAAAAATGTCTAAAACTTAAAAAAAATATAAAGTAAAAATCCAAAATGACAAAAAAAAGCCCTATTAAAACACTTTTCTCCAACCAAGGGATCATGAACAGAATAGAATGTCTGTACTCATGATCATTGTAGGTGATGTAGGCCTACTGAAACTAGTTAACACGTACACATTCACTTCCTGGTTAGTTCTACGGCAAGCCGACTTATTGTTTTGGTTAGCTATATCACGAAACCAATGGGTCTATTGTTAAGGTCACAGACGTTTAAGCCCACTGGCTGGTAGTGGGTTGATACGTGTTTCCGGGACTTGAACCGGTAAATTATAGGAAGAGGATCCACGTAATGGCGGAATGAGGTAATGGTAAACGAGAGTGACAAATAAAATAAGTCTTAATTAACGAGACGAGGAAAATTCAAAAACTAGTTTGACAAATCAAACGAACCTGGATGGGCATGGAAAGGAGATGGAAACACAATAATAACTAATAATATTTGGAAAACCACCTCTAGTTTAGATTCGAACCTTGACCTCCCCATCTGCAGCAATCTAGTCTATTGCAAGCATGACGCTTTGGACATTGCGACCAAAGGTGTGATCAACAGGTTGATAATTTTGAGATCAATGTTACGGTTAATGATAGGTGAATCAAATCGGAGCCTAAAATTGATCTAAGTTGGGTTGTTGGAGGGTATAATATTGATGTTCACACAATTTTAATTTTAACCCTCTTTGGTGGCCACGTGGTTTAACGCGCTAACCTCGTGTTGAACTAGACTGCTGAAAACGGGGAGATTGGGGTTCGATCCCGGTCAGGTGCACTGAGGGTGGTTTTCCTACTTCCACACAAATGTGGGTACATTTCCTATAAATTAAGCCCCCGTAACCCGGCCGTGTGACTAATATATGGGTGTATAGCCCGAACGGATAGTAAGACCTTGTGCTAAAAAAATATTAATTCTAAAGCGAACATCTCAGCTAATTTTGTTCATTTTAAACTTATTTGTTATCTTCAAAAGACGATGTTATTGCTTATGCACGCAGCATATAAACTATAGCAGGATTTGGCAAGAGAAGAAACTTTTAGAAAATACAAACTTTTTTGCTTACAAACATGATGACATTATGCTACATTACTAATGGTTTTTTATAGATAGGTTATTGATAGTCTATTTTCTAATGGTATAATGATTTATAAAGAAGTTTTATTGTAAGATTTTGATAAATTTTAGATAAAATGTATATTTAATCAGTCAAATAATACGTATTTATAGAATGTCAAATTTTATTGACTTTCAATCAATATTGGTGGTCAAAAGTGATCTTCCTATAAAAAATCAGACTTTAGTTTCTAATTTGTGTGATGTAGGCAGTTTCTTCAGAGTGTGCACATATTTAAATTACCCTAAATTAAAGATTTGTTTACACACTCCACTGGCGTCGTTAGCGGGCAGGACAAGGGGGAACAAGTACCCCAACTCCCTATAATATTCTCAAATGATAGGCCTAACTTATACTCTTAGTGCCGTAAAAATAGCAGTAAATGGTTTTATTCAGAAAATAAAAAACCTTTTGGGGCAATGCATATATGATTAAGGGAACATACTTTATATGACTTAAATAATCAGCTCCACCATCGTATTATTCATTTTTTTTTTGTTAGAATAAATTCTAATTTTCTAATTAAAATTTAAAATGGGTCCGTTCAGTCTCCCCCAACCCCACCCCCCAAACCCCAATAACCCCCTAAGTAATAAAGAACTAGTGACGCGTATACATACTCCACAGCTTATTACTACTCGGGCCATCCACATATTCACACTAATGTAGTAGGGATGAGGGACGTAAAATTTAAAGAAAATGTTCCTTATTTGCATCTAAGAGGATGAGAAGAAACATTTCAGAAAAATCCTCTGCGCCTAACTATAACCGGGCTAGAACTCAAATTAGGGCCTTTCCATCAACACAAACAAATTATAGCGAAGGGTAATTTAATAACCTAGGCCCAGATTTCCATGACCTAAGAATTGACCAAAAATTACCACTAAAATGTCTAAATAAATGCTTTAAATAAAAAAAACCCACAAAAGTGAACCAAAACTCTCAATGAATGCACAAGAATAAATTAAACGCGCATTCTATAAGTGGAAACTAAAAGATATCCATGCAATGTAAAACTAGTACAAAACTAGCATAGATTTACAAATGTATGCTTTACAAGAAATAGCTACCCCTCCTACCCCACCAACCACATACCAGATCAGTAGTAATAACTTATTGGTAAGATGGATTTTACAAACACGAAGGTACACAAAGAAAGTGTAGTGTATTGTACAAAAAATTAATATAAATCCGATGTTAATTTCTAAGTCCAACAATTGCGGAATATATGGGGCGTGGGGGGGGGAGTGGGGGCGAGGGGGGGAGGAGGGAGAGTAAAATATTTGAGTATTCATTCATTTTAAAATAGTCAGTATTATTAATATTTAAGCCTATATTACATTTAAATGTCCAAAAATGACTATTTAGTGATGTAAAGCAAGAAAAAATTACACAAGAATAAATAAAATGAGTATAAATGACCAAAATATTATCGATGGTAAAATATGCATTTCTACAACCAGGGGATCATGAACAGAGTTTGTGTACAAATGAGGATTGTTTGTGATGTACCAAAAATAAGTTGACGTATCATTAAAATCTGGTCCTTATTATTCCTAGTTCTAAATGTAATAATGAAATAAAAATTGCTATAAGGGATGTTCAACTATTTTCACAGTCAGTGTGGACATAAAGGAACCATTATGTGGAGTAAAAAAGTTAAAGAAAACATTTTTCGGATACTTTTTCACTAACGCGTTTGATGCATCAATTTGAAGCGGAGCGGTAAATAGGGTTCAATCGTTTTAGAAATCTCTCAACTATTTCTGGCAGTTCTTTATGAAAGTGCATTAGCTTGAACTCAAGGGCATTTTCCAAATAAAAGATTATTTTCTGTGAAGACACTCGAGGGTCCTTCTCCTTGAGTTAGGAGCCTTATAAACCAAATAGCTGTGTTGTAAAACATTGTATTATCTGATTGCGATGTGTTCATATTATTGTAATGTTTAGTGAAACGAGCAGCTATTATGTTTGTACGTATTTTTACTTTAAAGATGTTCACTAAATTAGCAGTTTCAAAAATAAAATAAGCAGTTTTTTCATGTTTTTTATTATTAATGGAAATAAATTAGTAGTAATTAGAGCTCTAAAAGTATATAGATCCTAGATTAAAAATAAAAATTGTGTACCAAATTGATCTAATTGGAGGTTTTGTGGGATAGATCAATTATTAAATTAAAACTAATAAATTAATTATGGTATAATGATGTTAGTAACTAATCCTTCCACTAGAAATAATTGTTGGATTAAATTTAAATGGTTTAAGAAACCATAACACCATTTTATATAAAACCAACAATTACTTATTATAATATATATGTTATATATTATATAATGTATATACGATATGTCCATATACATTATATTATATCTATATTATTTGCTAGCCACCAAATACTTAAATAATTGAGTTATTTACCGCAGTTGGGGAATTAGTCCTGGATTGAAACATAGTTGTTTGTTTCTCCTGGAAAATTTGGGTTTTTGACATGTTTCCTTTCTGCGGTTAACAATTAGTATTTTAAATGTATAAAATATGTATTATACTTGATTTTATATATCTATTAGTATAATAAATATTAATATATATTAGTAAATTTATATATAATATTTACTATATAAAGGGCTACTTACACAAATCAACTTTGTCTAAAGATAGTTTATTAAATTAAAACTAAAATATTTCCAAGACTATAATAATACCTAACACTTGGGGAAAAGGCGTCAATCAATCTTTGTTTATTTGGTCTGATAGTGACAAGCAGTTTAAGGCTCGAGATCCTTTAGACCTAAGTTATGTATGTTCTGTGTGGTTTCTTTCTCACTCTCAAACAAATGAGGATACATTTCCTATAAATTATACCTTACTCACCCGTACGTCGTAATAATAAAATATGCGGATTGTTCGAAAGGGAAATAAGAGGCAGATCACAAAAATCTAAGATATTTGATCTAAGTTATTGTTTTGTCTTTTACAATATACATGTAGGCCCTATATACAGACCCCATATTTAGGGATGAAACCCACTTGATCCTTACAACAGGGTATTTTTTATTTTAATGACAGTAATAAAAGTTGACCTTGGTGATCTTAGGGCAAAGTTCTCACCTCAGGACCCAACGTTTGTGGGTTCGAACCCAGCTTGGGTTGAGGGATTATTCATGAGCGATGAAAATTCGTAGCACAACTTTGTTCGGAGGGGAAGTAAAGCCGTCAGTCCCATGTTTATTTTGACATGTAAAAGAATCCTAGAAAGTATGTCAAGATACCTTTACCGGCAAAATTGGTAGGCTCTTTCGCTCTCACTCATAGACATTATCGTGTGCTGGTGTAATCAGTCGGTTCAGAAAGTGTACGTTAAAAACCTCAAATAAATGGGGAGAAAAAATCAATGACAGTAATGAAGCATCAAAACCTTTGAAGGAATTCTTACAGTTGTGAGCGGACTTTGTTCGAGAAAGACTACAGTAAAGTTATATTTCAAAACATTTACTTTGATTTCAGATGTGCAAAGTTTTTCGTTAAACATCATTGAAAATTAGGAAGCTCCACATTTTTAGGAGTTTTATTTTAACTATAAAACCTAAAATATAATGTTTTTAATCCTACAGGGATATGTTACCTATCACCTCCATTTTAGCGTGAAATAACTGGTCGAAACAAAGCTACAATCGAACAAAATATTCTGTTCAACGAACAATAAAAACTGTTAAACAAATTAATTTACATTATTTTTAAATTGGAGCGTTTCTACAGATCAAAACTCTGTTTTAAAAGAATATATTTGTTTCTCGAACTTCGAACAACTGTTAGACGAAATCTGGCTGTACAATGTTTGCAAGAACAAAGCAAACTGCGCATGCGCGATTTAGCCACATCCTCTACGTTTGCGAGTAGTCCTGCAGTAC
Organism: Timema genevievae; assembly: GCA_902155825.1. NCBI lineage: Eukaryota > Metazoa > Arthropoda > Insecta > Phasmatodea > Timematidae > Timema > Timema genevievae. The sequence continues at coordinate 78,646 of CABFWO010001975.1, read as the reverse complement.
GGCCCAGTCTTGTGTTTGTGATTTATATAATCATTACAGAAGAAACTGAAGTAGACTGTGTGTCATAAATTGGATGGGATCAAAACCCTCGTTCATTCGCAGCCTCTTCTACGTCAAGTTGTTTTAGCACCGCGTCTTACTACCTGCTCGGGTTATACGTCTATGTACTAACTATGCTAATGATTTTAGGGATTGGGAAAGCTATATTTATAGGAAGTGTAACCGCATTTGCGTGGCAGAGTGTAAAACAATTTTGGAAAAAGCTCAGTACACATGACCAAGATTCGAACCTCGAACTCCCCGTCATTGGCAGTTTAATCTAGTGCGAGAGTAGCGCTTTAGTTCTCACGGCCACTGAAGCGGGTGATTCTTCAATTAAAAGAGACCAATGTTAGAAGTGATAACTAAATCTACAATTATCCTCATCTTAGGGATGTGCTATTGAAACTAAAGTATCGATATTGTACTGTAAAAGTATCAAAAGAAAAATATCGATACCATACTAGCATCGAAAGAAAAGTATCGATAACAGTAAGTATCTGTATCGAAACGCACATACACATTCCTGCTTCGTCCGCTTGGGGCACTCTTGAGTCAACTGAATTCATTGGGTTCTACAAAAGCTTATTTTGTGATGACCTTGCTCATTGATAAAGTAATGGGTAGTAAGACTGGTCACCACTTGCCCGTTCAGGAATCAAGATGTATTGATAAACAAAGATGATATAACATTTATAAATTATAATGTTTTAAACGAGATTGATTACTAGAGTTGCTTCTCGCTTGTCATGCAGATAGTGAGTGAGAGTTGAGAAATAGTGTTAATTGTTCTTCCTCCACAGTTCATCCTTGTAAACATTTAACCCAAGTATGAGTGAAGATAGCAAAAAAATTGTTTCTTTCGATACCGATCCGATACCGGAGTGTGAGTACTAATATCAGTAAAAGTATCAAGTAATAAAATACTAGTATTGATAGGAAAATATAGATATTAGTAGAGTATTGATACTTTTTTCACATCCGTACTTCCTCCCCGTAACCATGTTGTCAACTGGAGGACATTTTGTTTTGTTTCATTAATTTCTGGTTTTGTCTAGTGATATCTCCCAGCGTCGAGCACTTTTCGAGGCAGTTGTCTGAAATAGTTTGTTCTAAACCATTTGTTCTGACCAGTTGGTAAGTGAAGTGGCCTAATTTAAAATAACAAACCACTTCTCAAATAACGTGGAATTTCTGGACGTCTCTAACGCGTTCCACCACCCCATTAGGTGCATTTGTCAAAAACGGTGTATCTACGGTTGAATGTAATATTTTCTCTAAAATGAGTTGTAAGCAAAAAAACACACCGCTTTAGAACTGCGGCAAGTTTTTGAACGTCTGTTTATGTTAAAAGGCAAGCTGTGTAACCAATTTTAAAATAATTAGATAATATAAAAAATACAGTTAAAAAATACACTATTAAATTTGTTAGGCTGACTTAATCTTTAGATATCGGTGATAGCTTCTATTTTAAAATACCATATTTATGTTCACTCAGCTTATAGTCTTAACTTACCTAAGGCTTAAATAGTACCATACTTTCAAAAATGTTTTCAATTTCACAAATGAAGCTCATGCTGACCAAAGGAAGCAAAGTGACAACAGTAATTCAGTAAAAACCCTCTACTTGAGTGTAATCTTCTTAGCAACAAGACAGAAAAAAAAGAGGTTGGGTTTCCTGTTAACAGGTGGAATCCTAAAAGGTCCACACAAAGATGGTCAACAAAAGACAATCTAATTGGTAGAGTGGCCAAGGGATTCATTTTCGTACACATTTTTTCCAAGAACTAACATTTTACTTCTTTATGAAGTCCAAAGCAAAGCATTGTCACAACTTTGTTTTGGTTTTTTCTCTTCATTCTCAACGGCCCTTATCTTCCGCACCTCTACTCTGGATGCGCGGACAAAGGTGTCAGTCTCGTCTTGTCTAGATTTGTTTGAAGAGGAGGAGGCTCTGTGTTTCAACTACTGCAGGATATTTTGAGGGTTTTATCCCCTAAATGATTGTTCTCTTTCTACGCTAATGCAGGAAACACTTTATCCAATTTTTTACCAAATTATCTCTACCTTATTAGTGAAAATATTAGAACAACGTGGACCACAAATTTAAAAAAAGCTAGACAACCTTTTTCTCTCCTATCCCTAAATTTTGACCTGGTGGTCTAGTGGTAAAGTGTCAGACTTCTGTGCTGGGGGTCCGGGGTTCAATCCTCGGTCCCGGCACAGATTTATCTGATTGCCAAACACTTCCTTCACCTCTGACAAGACGTGTATTAATCACAACTTGTGAATGTGAGGAATGCCAGACCTCCACCGTGGTTCGGATCCCACGTTAAACTGTAGGTCTTCCATTTCATCTCACAATCAACCTACTATTACACATTAGCGTAAGTGCGTATAACCCGAACGGGCAATAAGACGCGGTGCTAATAATAATAATAATAATAATAATAATAATAATAATAATAATAATAATAATAATAATAATAATAATAGTAATAATAATAATAGTAATAATAATCCTATCCCTAAACACAGTGCTGCACTGTATCAATAGTTTGTCTCTCTTACTCACCGGCACGGCCACAAATGTTTTGCTCTCTCATTTAAGATCCAACAGTTTCTCTTACTCACGAGCAATGCCACAAGTCTGCTTCACTCTCTATTATCATATTACACAATCTCTCTTACTTACAATAAGTGACAAGTCAATAGCCGTCTCAGAGATTTAATGAAATACCGTCCCATTTATCGAAATATCACCAGATACCCTGCTATTGAGTCTCCAGAACTAAAACAATATGCAATGTTTTAAATCTCACGCATTTTTTCATAGTTTCGCAAGTCCTGTTGCTTGTCCATACATGCGTCGATAGTTCACATTAAACGCTTTGTTATTATTTAACCATGTTAAACCAGTGTTTCTAAAGCTGTGGCACCTAAACCATTTCAAGGGGTACACAAAGTACCACTGAGTTTATTTGTTATCAAAGATGTTTTAATCATAAAAATAATTGCCAGCTATTTCGTGGCATGGCATTTAAATATTTCATTCTCTTTGCTACGGGCAAGTTTAGTTTACCACTAAAACCTTACTAAAATTTGGAACAACCATTTATATTTTAAAAGCTCTCAAGTGTTTATTTCCTTGTATTTTACGTCGCTTTACGAAAAGCGTTCAAGATTTAAAGTTAGCTATAATTTATTTCGGATACATTTCAAAGTGCATTTTACCAGTAATTATAATTTTGACCAGCCCCCAAGATACCCTTTTGGAACCAAATTGTTCGAGGGATTTGTAAAATATTTCAAGTTTTTGAAAAATAAACATCAATAAACTACCATTAATGAGTTTCTACCCCCAAAATAAGTAAACAGTGTTATTTGTTGTGTCAAACAAATCTTAGGTATGCATTTCAAACAAAATCGTTATGGCCATTTCCAAGAAATTTGGAATTAAAATAAATCACTCATCAGTAAAATACCCTTAATTGAAGGGCTAAGGCATGAAAAAAATTATGGTGTATTCCTATAAAATCTAGCTATCAAGTTTGAAAAAGATCCATCAAACTGTTTTGGATCCGTGACTAGAGACAAACTGACAGACAGAATAGTAAAATCCACTTTTCTGAGTAACTGTAAGTAATGATTAATCAGCATGAAAAAATCCTCTAAATAGCCTTCATGTATCCTTGGTGTTAGAATATTTGGCGGACATTTTAATTACAAAGCTTTACAAACACTCATCTAAGATAAGCAACCATGTCTAACTAGTTGTCTACCCACCTACCTTTGCCCTTACACGCTACTTCAAAAAACTGCCCTTGATCCGAATGTGGACGTCGTTTGTTAATTTTTGACCCCGACCTCCCTGTCACTAGACTATACAGACGTTCAGTCCATGGGACCACCAGTGCAGTTTATAACATATTAATAGATATTAGTTGATCATCTATAAGATTCAGAATCATGTATGGCTTATAAAGCAGAGTAGTGTAGCCGCGCCTTATTATTTTTCCTGGAACCAGGCGCCTTCTGGGTGTGGTGAAAAGCGCCCTCCTTTTATCTGAGGGTATTTTTTCTAGTTTCCCCGTTATTCGTCTTACCCGCATCGGTGGTTACGTGGACAAAGGTGCCGTTCTAGTCCAATTTGCCAACGACGGGTGTATCTGGGTTTGAATCCTGTATGTATGGACAAAGGGTAGTTTTTCCTAAACGTAAGTACAGGATGTATTTTCCCCATTCCTAATAAATTAGTGTAAATACGCTTACAACCCGGATGTGTAGTAGGACACTGGGAATAAAAGAATGAATATCATCCTACCGAATCATCTGTGATGTTCGCACTCAGGGGTTACATTGGCTATCAGCGACTTTCCACTTTCTCTTAAGACAAATTATGGTGCATCGCTCTCATTCACATTCACCACTCTGTGTACGTCGGTTAGTTAGAGTAAGTCACAAATAGCTTGAGCTACCAGTTCAGTCCAACACTAATAAAAGTTTAAATAAATCAGTTGTTATTTTTGTAGGGCTCGGAGAAATAGGCGTAGAAAGGTGGAGAGTAGGCCCCCCTGAAAATGATGTAAGCCCCCCTGGGAGTAGATTAACTCATCAAGGTAGGGGCTCCATTATATACACATGGCTACGTATAAAAACTTTAATAAATTATGGCTCTTAGTATATTATTCCACATTCACACTCATAAAATTTTTGTTGAAAATTACACTAGTGTTTGTAACATATTAAGAATGTTGAACTCTATGTAATATTATTTTTAAAATTCAATAATCATATATAATTTGGGCTCATTAAAAATAGTGGTACACCCCCACTCCTCCCAGAATATTCGTTCATGGACAATACTCTTTCTCCCTTCTCTTCCCCCACATACCAATGTATACAGGTGTACCACTACACGTGAGACTCACTTCATTGGTGGATGGGATACACAAAAACAATTTTAAAAAGTTAATATTATAACCATGTGTTCCATTTGACTTTGTTTCCAAGTTTAAGTCAAGTCCAGTAATATGGAGCTGCTCGACATCATAGGAAGTGCTTGTTCTGAGTGCAAGCGTGGAGTCGTCATGTCGTAGAGTGCCGCACTATTTAAAAAATTGAGTGCAAGCGCGGGTCGTCATGTCGTAGAGTGCCGCACTCTTTAAAAAATGGAGTGCAAGCGCGGTGTCGTCATGTCGTAGAGTGCCGCACTCTTTAAAAATGGAGTGCAAGCGCGGGTCGTCATGTCATAAAGTGCCGCACTCTTTAAAAAATGGAGTGCAAACGTGGGTCGTCATGTCGAAGAGTGCTGCACTCTTTAAAAAATTGAGTGCAAGCGCGAAGTCGTCATGTCGTAGAGTGCCGCACTCTTTAAAAATGGAGTGCAAACGCAGGTCGTCATGTCGTAGAGTACCGCACTCTTTAAAAAATGGAGTGCAAGCGCGAAGTCGTCATGTCGTAGAGTGCCGCACTCTTTAAAAAATGGAGTGCAAGCACGGAGTCATCATGTCGTAGAGTGCCGTACTCTTTAAAAAATGGAGTGCAAGTGCGGGTCGTCATGTCGTAGAGTGCCGCACTCTTTAAAAAATGCCAGGGGTTTGAATTAACCAGGAATAGTTTATAGAACATACCAAGGTCAAACGGAGCACGTGTTTGTATGGACTTTTTTCATTGTTTTGACGACTCCTGTCCACCACTGAAGTATGGCGAACATGTTACGATACATTCTCAGCATTCTGTGTGTGTGTATCTATATCCAACATCCCCACCACCCCCTCACATAATAATGATATAAAAACAATATTAACATTTTTTTTCTTAGGGTGAGAAGATAAAGTTGAAATTAATTTACATCCCACTCAACTTTCGTTCGAATTAAAGTATGTTTTGTTTTGAAGAAGGCATAACAAACCGTTTAACACAACCACCAAGTAGCCCCCCCCCCCAAAAAAAACCTTTTATCTTATTTGTTTTTCTTTTATTTCCACCCAATAACGAAGATGAACTCCGAGAAACTTCACGAACCTAATATCAAAGAACCGACACAATTACATTTTACCCCCTTATACCCTCCCCTTACCTCACACCCACAAAACCCTAGGAAAAAAAATACATCACCAACCTCACCCCCCCCNCCCCCCCTTTTCTTTCCTTCTCACGCTCAGTAACAAAAACAGTTTCCTGTCGGCTAGCCAGACTTCGTTTTCCCCCCTCACCCCAATTCTTCTTTTCTAATAAAACGCGCTAATCGGGCCCCAGGGAATAGAACTCTATACCCCCCCTACCCCCTCCCCTCCTTCCTTCTTGTGTACATAGAGCGACGAGAAAGAAGACGCCGTCCAACCAATTGGACGCCAATAAAAGTTGGATGTGTTTGAGGTTGCAATATAAGGTGAAAGATAGCCCCTGTATCGTTCAAAATGACTACACAAGTCGTAAGACAAATCCCTCTAATGAGGGTTGTTTGTTCTTTCTTCCTTTATTCGCGCCTTTCAACAAAAATAAAAGGTACAATTTTTCTTTCAACGGTGGAGACGTGGACAAAGGCTACAATCTTGTCTTGCCAATTACGGGTTGAGGTTCTAGTCATAACCTCGTTTACTAAGGTGTATTTTTCAGGAAGGGTTTTCAACTCTCCTTCATCACGAATGCGGATATACTTCCTCTAAATTATACCTTTCTTGTCCCTATATCATTAGTGTAAATATGAATCCAGTGGAGCACACAAGTACACAATTGAATGAATATATTATTTTACCCCCATCTGTGGTCGCAAGCTCTGACGTCATTCTCACATCAGACTGAACTGACAGTGACGGAGAGAGTGTAGATTGAATATATTATAATAATAATAATAATAATAATAATAATAATAATTATAATAATAATAATATGTAGCACCACGTCTTACTACCCGCTCGGGTTATACGCTTAAGTACTAATTACGCTAATGGATTAGGAATTGGGAAGGTTGAATTTAGAGAAAGTGAACCCGCATTTGCGTGGAGGGAGAGTGGAAAACCATTTAGGAAAAACCACCCCCAGTTCACCCGACCGAGATTCGAACCTCGATATCCCCGTTCTCGGCAGTCGAACTCAACACAACTAGCGCGTTAGCCAACTACGCTACCGAGCCGGGTGTGTAGATTGAATCTTGGTAGTGTGATCCGAGGGTAGTTTTTACTGAATGGTTTCCCATTCTTCTTCCAAACCAATGTGGGTACACTTCCTCTAAATCCTCTTTGACGACGGCATCCCTGTGGTTATTTGTTATTATAGATTCCTGTATATTTTTTCTTACTCTTTTTATCCTATCTGTAGCTCTCATGTTGTGTTTCTGTCACATTTCTTCTCTCGCTGACTCATTCTCACGTCTAGATTGATTACATTTAATTTTAGACAGCTTTTTAAAACTTACAATAAACTTCAGTATACTATGTCTATAATAGGTACTAACTCAATATGATATTTGTTAGAAAATTACACCAAGGCACGAGAATCGAAACTGGGATCTTTGATCCAAAGGTACCGGGCTTGATTCCCTGGTTCAGGTATCATTTTTCAACATCTTGGTAAATATAAATATACAGTCTATTTGTGATCATCAGTTATTTGTACCAATAATAATTGTTAATATCAATATATTGACATTATAACCCTGTTTATAAAATTACTATTAAATATATTCTTAATTTTTTTTAAATAATATGACATCACGAAAATAAAATAATTTTTTGAAAACTCGACTTTTGATAGTTTCTTTTGAGAGGATGTTTTTTATTTTCAACTGACTTTTAATTATGGGTGGAATTATTTCGAATATTTCTGTTTGGTCACTTTTGTCTATTTTATTTTAAATAGTAATTTATAAAAATACATATTGACAAGTTAAGTTTGATTGTAGGTTGTGTGATGGGTCATCAACGGGTTTAAAAAGGATCAAATATCCAAATATTATCCACTCCATGCTGGGAATTAATAACAACTTACTGAGAAGTTAAAAGGGTTCCAAGTATCCAAGTAATGAAATCTACTATCCCCACTCCAAAGTAACCTAATATGAGGGGGTGGGTACCTTAATAAATTGAGTACAAACAAGCCCGGAGGTATCCTCGTCGCATGCAGAAGAGATTGGCTCGCAATGCAATATACGTGTTGTGATGGCAGTCCAATAAGAAAGTTGTATTAGATGATGAAAGCGAACAGTTACAGCATGGATGAAAGATTGTGCTAGGATCACCCAGTTTTGAGTGGTCTCGAGAGTTGGAGAGGAGAATATAGGTCTGGAGAGATACAACTCATAGATGGGTGGATAGTTGAGTGGTCTCGAGAGTTGGAGAGGAGAATATAGGTCTGGAGAGATACAACTCATAGATGTGTGGATAGTTGAGTGATCTCGAGAGTTGGAGAGGAGAATATAGGTCTGGAGAGATACAACTCATATATGGGTGGATAGTTGAGTGATCTCGAGAGTTGGAGAGGAGAATATAGGTCTGGAGAGATACAACTCATAGATGGGTGGATAGTTGAGTGATCTCGAGAGTTGGAGAGGAGAATATAGGTCTGTAGAGATACAACTCATAGATGGGTGGATAGTTGAGTTCAATAGATAGCTGGATGTATTGATACCTGGATAGATGAATATCTGGAAGAATGGCTAGCTGGACGACTGGATATATGGTTATCTGGATGAATAGGTTTATATCATAGGGAGTTTGCTATATTAATGAATAGCCTGTATAGCTAGAGGGATACAATACACGCTTATATTTAAATGATGAATGAATTGACAGCTGAATTATCAGTGAATCTTGTATTTTTCGAAATAGTACGTTCATCACATGTGCTATTAGTGGCTTAATCTAATGGTTAAGAATGAAAATGATGGTTTATTTTCCACTTGCATCAGTATGAAATGATAATTGGAAAAGCACATTGATAAGTCACTCGGAAAAAACCACCCTCCGGTGCACCCAGCTGAGATTCAAACCCTTACATTCCGATCAACAATGACCTTGAAGAGGAGGAATCTAACCCCATAGACCATGGAACCACCAGTGTGCGTGATGAACATAAAAAAGAATTGATAAACGTAAGACTAGAGGAGATGATAAATGGCTGTTTGGTAAGGTGACCGACCATTCGTTTCGATTTTTGGGAACCGAATTGTTAAGTTAATTAATTTAATTAAAATTAATATATACTCATCAGATAAATTCCATGACATTACAAGAATCAAATAACAAAAATTTCGTTCAATAGCTATGTCTCACAACATATTACTATATTACAATTATAGCTCCAATATGTAGACTAGTCTTCTACTTTCATGTACTGTATCTATAGCTTTCATGAAGATAATGTACTGACACTGACCAATAACATGAATATAAAAATTAACTTAGTAAGTTGTATTATGTACCATTTTTAAAATGGCTAATGCCTTCTATGGCCTACGTAAGTGATTTTAAAATGGCTGTCCCTGAAGATGTCAAGAAAAAAATGTGTAGCTTTAATGTTTGGAGAGTAAAAATAAAATGGTTTGACATCATCGTACGTAATTTCTTGTATAGCTTATTATTGTTTGAAACCATTTTTTTAGAAATGGTTCTTATGAAAACTACCCTTAAATAAGATTTTATCCAAAAGACTTGGAATTAAAATCACAATTTGGTCTCAAGATATGGTCATATAACATATAAATATCAAATTTGAATTAAATCTTTCAAACTGTTTCAACTGTATTGATCGGGATAGTCAGACAGCCATAATGTAAAATCATTTTTCTTAGTTCAGAGACATACAAAACGTTAAACAAGATCCATTATAATTTCGAGATTTCAAATTGGCATAGTTAGTTTGTCTATATTAGAAAGTAGATATAGAAATGCATGAACTTTTAACATACAAACTGTATAGTCAGGGGTGCCATCCTTAAAGTGCGTAAGGCTTAGTTTCAGAATTTTAGAAAAAACCCTTCCCCATCTACACCCACATAAGGGATAGTAAGAATTTATGTCACCCCCACCCCTATCACCCTTTATCTTACGTTATTATTTATGACTTGTTAAATTATATTATTTTTACCTTTTAATTATTTTTATTCATAAGGGTTGGTAATAAAACGAGTGATATGAAATCTTAGAATAATTCAATTGCTGTAAGTGAATGAAATTTAAGCTAAATTTTAAAATTGGGTCTAAGATGTTTATTTTCTGGAAAAAAAAAAATTGTCTCACTGTAAACATAGATAAAACACCTTAGGTAAGATAAATTCTGAAGCCACTCCCCACGCTCATAGAAAAAGTNCCCCCCCCCACCCTGCTTTCTCAAAACACCCTCAAGTCTGTGACTGCCCATTATTGAGAAAAGAGTTGTTGAGTTCAAGTAGCCCAAATGAAGTGTTTACTTCAGAACATGTTATGGCTTAAGTAAGTCGTCAGCACAAAGAAAGCACAGGTACGATTATACTACCTATATTTAATTCAATCAATGGTCAGTATTTTCACTATTTTGATTGCTACTGATATTTAATCCATTTATTGCAGACTATATCTAAGAGAGGACAACAATTCGGACACATTTTTATAAAAAAAATATTTTTATGGTTCAAACAGTAGGTCCCACACTAAAGGAGAAATTCAATTTATTTAATACGAATTAGTAGAAATACAAATTATATTGTATTCTTTAAATCGAAAAATTAAGCCAGGACATGGGAATCGAGCCCAGGACCTTTGACTTAGTACGCCAATTCTCTACCACTGAGGTTATCTAGAGTCTGTTCATGATAGGTTTTTACCTGGATGACAGATCAAAGATCATATGTTTAGGTTTTGGGTTGCCAACACTTGGAAAAGATCGCTGTTTTGTTATAAACGTTGAGTTTTTTAGCTATACATTTATTTTACATTTATAATTAAAAAATCTAAAATTTTCTCACACTATTTCATTACTTTTAATAATTTTATTTTTACCTAATCTGAAATAGTATTTGAAACATAATTAAAAGTAATTATTATTTATTTTGGAATATTATCTAAGAGGTGTAATATAGTGCATATATACCTTTTATTACAGGCATCGTATTTATTTGGAAAAAAGAAAATACTTGTAATTATTTTATATACCATAAGTTATTTTATGATTATTTTATCATATTTTGAAATAATTAATTGAATAAAATAATTGTATCCATTGCGTGAGTGCATCATTGTAAAAAACTTGTTTCCGTCATGTTCAAACGCATGGTTTAATTCATCGGTCGTCATTTGGAAGTTATGCTCGTTAGACCTTTTGTGAAAGTGCTATAAATAATTAAAAATTATAAGTGGAATAAAATGATAAATAATCTTTGTGCTCGACCTAAAATAGATATAAATAATCATATTGCACGTTATGTTTCTTATTTTTATCTTGATTCAATTGACCAAGAAGTTATACCAATCAATTTAAGTATATGTAACATCTAAGTACGTTCCTTATATATTTTAAATTCACATTTCTCCTTAGTAGAACTATACTGAATAACACTGAAATCATTTGAGACTTTTATCAATAAAAATTGACCTCGAACTAATAAGGTCTAACTATATATGTATATGAGATTCGATCTGCCTTGTGCCAAGTGGATGTAGTGTCACATCCTTGACATCCTTGTTCCAAGAGTTCCGGTATGATGTTAGTAAGAATAGCGGGAGGTTTTCACTGCCTACCACGGTTGCTACATAATGGAGTCTAAACAAACACAATCTGGTCGTCCTACCAGACGGGACAAACTTGGCGAGAGTATACCACCCGGTGTAAAAACGGACCTTGTCGAAACGGAACAGGAAACTCTATGAATCTAATTTTAGGTGTCACATATAGAACCTTAGCTGACTCATTTTACTGCTAGAGCTAGGGCACAGACAAGGAAACATGTTTGTATGTGAGCTAGAGGGAAATATATATAATTACCATTATTTGCATCACGGCTTCCTTCAGTCCAATTTTTATAGGAATAAAACTTTTTACTAAACACAAACATACATTTTTCGGTCAACATCGGTAGCGTTTTACTATCTTCTTATTGTTCTTTTATAGGGTTTTTAATGCGCTATTGTGCTAGTAACGGATATGACCTAATTTAGAGAAATTGTACCCGTATTTGACCAGAGGGAGAGTAGAAAAACATTTAAGAAAAATCACCATGAGTACAGCTGACCGGGATTCGAATTCCAATCTCCCCGTAACTAATAGTAAAGTCTAAAGTGAGAGTGACGCCTTAAATTATTCGACCACCGAAGCGGGTTTTTGTCGTTATTGATAATCTCTCAAAAGTGAGAGCTGCAGATCATATGACTTGACGTATGGGTACATGGAAGTAGATATAGTAACTTTTCTAGCTGTTAGGTAACGTCCTCCCTATACAAATTATACCGTACGTATTTGATTTGTATGCATTTAATTACACTTATGGGGTAAGAATGAGTTAAATAGAATGTAGAGGAACTGTAACTGTAGATCTGTTAATAAGGATTGACCTGCTTTTGTGACCACATGGTCTAAAAGACATCACTCTTGTGTTAGACCAGACTGACTGAGTGATCGGGGTTTACATCCTGGTTGGCTGTACTGAGGGAGGTTTTCCTAAAATGGCTTTCCACTCTTCCTTCATGCTAATGCGGGTACTCTAAATTCAACCTTCCTCATCCATAACTCACTAACGTAGTAGACTACATATGCGTTTAACCTGAGCAGATAGTAAGACGACATGCTAAAAAACCAAGGAGTGGTGAACTATTTATTAAAAAACACCCTGTCGAAGTTCAAACCCCGACCTCTCCTTCACTTTTAAACTAGTCTATACGAGATTGACGTTTGAGCCAGATGTACATTGATGTGGGTGGTATTTACTGATCATAAAGTGTCGAGGATTTTGACAGGAAATGTCAATTTTGACAGAAACGCCTTTCCAAGAGACTTATTGGTTGAGAGTGATCTATCTTTTAAGTCTAAGGGACTCTGGTTCAATTCAAGCTGATGATGTTGGATGTTTTATTTTAAAATTTGGGTCCGTACTTCCGTCTAATTCGAAGGGGGCTGTCCGGCTATCCTAGGTTAAGTTAGATTGTAAAAAGTGCTATCATATAATCCTTGTTCTGGGATGTTCACGTTGAATACTCCAATACACAATGCTATAGATACAAATTAATTTCAACTTTTATAGAAAAATCATAAATCAGATATTTTTTTTGTACACCACGTCTTACTACTTCTCTTGGGTATCCACATATTTACACTAATGGGGTATCGATGAGTAGGGTATAGTTTATAGGAAATGTATCCGTATTTACGCAGAAGAAACCATTTAAGTAACACCATCCTGCTGGGATTTGAACCTTCGTTGTTGGCAAACCAGACAAGAAGACACTGATGTTTTTGTCCACGTACTTGTTTATTATTGTTGGCTTAGTTCACGTGTGTGTCTTATTGACAGGAGAATTACTAGGAAAAAAAAAAGAAAAATATGTTTGGGTCAAAGTATTTTATTCATTATTTTTACTTTCTAGCTATCACACAGGCAGAGAAAGTATTGTGATCGTCAAAAAAATTGAACTCAAGATTTTGATGAATCTCTACGTCTCATGACTCCCCGAATCCGAAAAAGTTGTTTTTGAGTTTCCGTCTGTCTGTCTGTCTATACCTCCAACCAGAGCCTAAACTATTTTACCGATCAGGCTAAAACTTGGTATCTAGGGTTTTCATAGGGTTGAACCGAAGGATTTTTGGAAATGGATATCTAACCTTAAAATTAAGGATAGTTTACTGAAGTGTGAAAGTATAAAAAGTCGATTTTATCAAAATCTGCTCAAACGATTTTGATTAAATTTCATTTAAAAACATTTATAAATAGTCCAAACAAAACGGCTACCCTCAATATTTCGGCAAAAGTACTTTAAGGGCTTCGGTCTGATGTGTAAACTCTCATTTTTATCATATCTCCTAAACTATTTGAGATATAAAATTACTTATCATAACAAATATATAGATATATTTATAATACAAATATTTTATTCGAAACAAATTTATATAAAACCAAAAACTTTCAAGCTATACGCAAATATATATATATTTTTTAACTTTTCAAACATTAAAAAAACTGGATATTTTCATTTTCCCATGAAAATAACTTTTAGGGTACTTTACAGTAGCGGAAATTTCCGTATCTCCACAACTATTTGAGATTCTAAATAACTTATCATTGCACAATTGTAGTACTATTAAAAATAAAAAACTGTTATATGAAATATATTTTTATAAAACTAATAGTTTCTAAGATATTCGCAAATTAATTAATACAGTTTTGTGAGCTTTAGTTGTGAAGAGATACTACTTAAGTCTTAACGCAATAATTCTCCTATGCCATAGAGTAATTAAATATAAGTATCTAAAATAGTATGTTATTTTTTCCTTAAACCTCATAGGAGAAATGTTTGTACAACAATGATCTATCTCCATTTTAGACTCAATAGTCAATATTTACATTTTTTATTGGTCAAAATTTATAAATGAGGAATTTAATAGCAATGCGATGACCTGAAGATGTGCAGCACCTAATAAAATGTCAACAATTTTAACCGGAATTTTAAGTTTTAATACGAAGTGTTGACCCTAGTGAACCCAATGTCAATATTTTTTATTGGTCCAAACATACAAATGAAAACATTAATTCCTAAAAAAAATTAAAGTTATAAAATTTAAAACCGTGACTCAAAAAATTATTTACATAAGTATAGTGCAATTTGTGCTTGGGTTTGCTAGTGTATATAATTTCTTTTCACATATATTACGAGTTTTGAGTAAATATTTCTATTTTTAAACAATAGAGTGAGAAAGTCCGTGTGGAGTTCTGTACCATTTATTTCTCTAAAATTAATTTTTTTAAATGATGAACAAACATGATAAACTGACATAAATAAGTTTAAATCCATTGAGAAGGTATAGCAAACATAAATACCTAAGTGGCTAAATAGGTCTTTTGTTTGTTCAGAAGATATATATGATATGATGTGGTGTGGAGACTGTTTGTGAGCTTCCAGCAATTGTTTATGGACTGTGTTAAACTGTGAGGAGGTGATCCTCAATACTCAATAGAGAAAACACATATACAGTAATCATTATTAAGTCCATTTATAATATCACTTTTCCTAAGTTCTATGGTTAAAATACTTGTTCGCATGATAATGGAGATGCAAACCTTGCCATATATTTTTGGCGTGATTTAAAAAATCTAAAAATTTTGATTTTGGCGTGGTTTTATAAAAAAAATTACAGAGTTTCTCCATTTAAAAAAGCCTGTTTAACAACAAAATACACTTAAATTATTTATTTCGTGAGCTGGGTTGAACACAGTGGCGGGCCGTAGTTTGTCCATCCCTGGTTTAGCTGGTATCTAAAAAGCTGTCCACATACATCAAAACAAATCTATTATTATTGTTGAAATATTGTTTTGCTATGGGTAAGTGGTTGGCTATTATATTTTCTTTACTTTTACATTAGTTTACATTTAGTTAGTTGGATCCTTGCTTTTATTCTCTCACGTTCATTCTACTTTTTAAAATAATTTTTTCATGTTTTAAATCTATTTGAGGTATTTAACGTGCACTTTTTGAACCAAATGATTAGAGCACACGAGCATTTCTATGAGCAAGCTCGAAAGGGCCTACCAACTTTGCTGGCAAAGATATTTTCACATACCTTCCAGGGTTCTTTTACATGCCACAATTGACATGGAACCGATGGCTTTACTTGTCCTCCAAAGGAAGTTGTGCTACGGATTTTTATCACCCCGTAAAAATTATTCGATCCCAGCTAGGTATGAACTTTAGAACATTGGGTAATGAAGTGAACACTTTACTCCAAGACCATCGATGTAGACATCACAGATACAAATTACAGAGAAAGTATTGTTGTACTGATATATAATTCATATCAAGTTTGTGATGAGAATGTACTGACATTTATAGAGCCTACAACGTTTTATCGAATGTCCAAATTATTGATGTAATAGCTAAGTCCATCATATAGAGCCTAGCGATACATAATTATTAATTTAAATGCAAAAAAATATCATAAATAAGGGTATTGGACCTGAAATAACAATCGTAGAATAAATTGATAGTGATTTATTCGAAAATGGTTTTAAAGATTTTGATTGCATTTTACTCATCTAAAGAGGATAAGATATAAAGGTCATATGCCCCTTAAAATAACAAGATAATATCCAGTATACAAAATATGAAGAAAATGGCTATTTTAGTGTGTCAAATTCTCAAAAATATCATACTATAGATTTGATATAAAATTAGTTTCAAATGTTAAGAAAAATGTTTACAAGCCTATAAACGATAAAAAAAAGTATATTTTTTAATATCACTATTGAGGAAAATAACTATTGGTAAACATTTTACATACCTATTAATAAATATTAAATTTGGAAAAGAAATTCGCTTATAGATATAAAATTGCACAAAATAAATATTTAATTTGCAGTTCCTTAAAACACACTCATATCATCCTGCTCCATTCAATAGAGTTAGCCTATCAATAGAAAACACACTGGCGTGTAGGTCAATTGACTTTCTATTTGGTAAAATAGAGAATTTACGATCAATTCAATATTCAATCAATTTGATTGAATTCCCATGCTTAATAATTCAGAATGTGTAGTAATGATTCTACCCAGCACTGCCGTGTAGGTTGAGTATTGTTTTAAACAGTTTTCCTTGTGCATACTACCCAAACTGGAAGTAATATGTGATGAAGGAAAAAATGTCATTATATTATATATTTGGATGTTGAGGTGTTCTAACCCTCTGCTTCTTTTATCTTCCTGTGATGTTCTCTAATCCAAGCTAACGTTATTGGTTTTTGGCTTCTGCCCGCTTGTGGCTTGCCCTCTTGTCCTAAACATCACGATTTACCCCAAGCACCCCCTGAAATGAAGTTCCTGGATGCGGTAAACCCCCTCAGGATATGCATCACACTCATTCGTCAGATCGTCAAACCGAACCTTTGGTGCCCCTACTACCCCAACCCCACCTCTCCTTCTCTTGCCATCTTCGCCGCTTGTCCCACCGCTTGGAGAACTAGACTCGTCTCTTCCCTTGTCCCCCCTTTTTTCCCTCTCAGCCCTACGCCTCAACAATCCATCAAAAGAGCTCGGGTATTTCTTTCTCTCTCTTCTCTTCCATATGCTCTGTGGAAGCAACACGCCTGCCCTCTAGCGTGTACACATGGAGGTACGCCAAACCAAACTTTGCTGTGGTTAAAAGACTCTTCCCCGACCCTTAAACTTACTTTATCAAGCTCATTTTCATTACAGCTTCTGAACGAATAGAAATAAGAGCAAAGTTTCTATTATTGTTTTAAACTGAAGCAAAGGAAAACAAATGAGCTGTAAAAAGGGCATACTTCTTTGAGGAAAGCGTTGTAGTAATGGTGATAATTAAAATAGTCTTGCCTTGCGGTATTTTAAAAATAACTAAAATGAAAGCTTATTGTACTATCCGTAGCTAGAGTTATGTTGGGTGTTTATAGTAGGGCCGTGTCAAAATGTGGATAGAGATTTTAACATATCCCCTAAAAATATTATTAATAACTAACATTTCCCCGCGGCTTTGTTCCCATTAAACAATACATCAACATATTTGACAATTTTAAATGCTAGAAAAGAATTAAACGTAGACTAGAGCAGTGTTTTATGTGTTTTATAGGTAGACTAATATTCACAAATAAACACGAGCTCACCAACAACAACCACCACCCCCTTTCCACACCCCAGCTCATATCAAGTACCATCTTAAGTACCCGTAATACCAGCCGCAACGTATGCTCACTGCTTACGTCCGGTTTTGTCAACATTTCTTCGCTCGCTAATGAGCTATCGTGGTGGTATAAAGCTTACTATGTTTTTTTTTTAATAGTGAGTACAACAGAAGATGTTTTGTCTAGAGTTTATTTTTTAGTCTACTGGCAACAAACAAACAGAAAGACAGACATTATAAAAATTGATTATTTGATATTCTTATCGTCTATACGTAAAAGATAAAAAGAAAAATTCAACAACAATTCGAATGCACAGACAAACCTAAGAGTTTTATTAAATGTACAAATTGACTATGTAAGGGGGGGAAAAAATAATAAGCACTCTATAGTACGCACCTTATCACACTAAATAAAATTGTGCTGTTGGTTTATTACCAAGAAATAAAACTAAATGAAAATTATTTACAAGCAGGGGAAAATCCAGGATGGGGTAGGGGGGCGCGCACCCCCTCAAGAAATTAAACCAATTAAATCAATGTTAAAGTCACTACTGGTTTTATTGTCACGTAATACTATCTCATTAACCAGATTTCATATTTTTAAAATTGTTATTGGTAATATTATTAAATGATTAACAATATACGGTAATTATTATAAATACTTTAGACAAAAGCGCATTAGGTATTAAAGCGATGAAAATAGGCCCTACTGAAATGACCCAAATTAAAGTTACGCGCCTTTGAGTTCCTACCTCCCACTAGCGTCACACTACGAGGTAAAACCCCATTCAGTTGGTGCCATTCTGTCGCCAAACGCGATGTATCCTGCTGCCAATGTTGTTTGCTGGTCATTGAGCGTTTTTCTTTACTAATACGCCATGATGGTTTTATTATAATATTTTATATTCATCATTATATTGATTGATTGAATAGCTAAAAAACTATTTATATAATAATCGTTATAATGTTTAAACTTATTTCACTCTTAATAATCACTATTTGTTGATGTTATTATTATTGGTTTTAAATAAATGTCAATACTATTCGCAAATTTAGAGTTAGACCTTTAATTTGAGGATTTTTCTCAAGTCTAGCGTTACACTGAAAAATAACTAAGATTTACTCACAAACCTTGAAGTATTTTTCTGTCAAGTTTTCTTGAGGGGAACCTCCCCTGACCCGATCCCGTGGGAGAACCCGCGCATCCCCCCCCATCAAACCCCCCTAACGAAAATCCTAGATCCACCCCTCTTCACAAGCAACCTTTTGAAATAACTGAAAACATACTTCAATTATTTAAGATGCAAATGCAAGCACGCTTTAAGAGGCTCTCTACATAAATAAACCTCTTTTACACGCTAAGTCATGAAATAATCGAAATAATACTTTATTATTATTATTATTATTATTATTATTATTATTATTATTATTATTATTATTATTATTATTATTATTATTAGCACCTCGTCTTACTACCCGTTCGGGTTGTACGCACTTACGCTAATGTGTAATGGTAGGGTATTTGTGAGATGAAATGGAGGACCTACAGTTTAAAATGGGATCCGAACCACGGTGGAGGCCTGGAATTCCCCACATTCACAAGTTGTGATAACCTACGTCTTGTCAGAGGTGAAGGAAGGGTTTGGCAATCAGATAAATCTGTGCTGGGACCGAGGATTGAGCCCCGGACCCCCAACACAGAAGTCTGACACCTTACCTCTAGACCAACAGGTCACGAAATAATACTTATATTTAAGACGCAAAATCAAGCATGCTATTAAAAGAAATGGTTAGCAAAGAAATAAAACAAAATAAATACAGATTATATAATAAGCCATTACATAGCTGAAAAATACCTAAATTTAAGATACAAATACAAGTACGATAAGAATGGTTACCGTATATTTCGTGAATACATTGTTTCAATGAACAAAAAAAAGTACCAAAATCCACACGGACTTTCTCGCTCTATTGTTTAAAAATGGATATATTTACTCAAAACACATAATATATATGAAAAAAATAATATACACTAGCAAACTCAAGCATAAATTGCACTATATTTATGTAAAACATTTTTTGAGTCCCGGTTTTAAATTTTATAATTTTATTTTTAAAGAATTAATTTCCTCATTTGTATGTTTTGATTTATAAAAAAGATCGCTATTGGGTCCACAAGGGTCAACACTTTGTATTAAAATTTCGACTTCCGGTTAAAAATTTTGACATTTTATTAGGTGTTGCACATCTTCAGGTCATCGCATTGCTATTAAATTCCTCATTTATACATTTTGACCAGTTAAAAATGTAAATGTTGATTATTAAGTCTAAAATGGAGAAATATCATTGTTGTACAAACATTTCTCCTAAGAGGTTTAAGGAAAATAACATACATTTTTTGAGAGACCTACCTATATTTAATTACTCTATGGCAAATGGGAATTATTGCGTTAAGACTTAAGTAGTATCTCTTTATAACTAAAGCTCACTTAATATATTTGAGAATATCTTAGAAACTGTTAGTTTTATAAAAATATATTTCAAATAAAATGTTTTTATTTTTAATAGTACTACAATTTTACAATGTTAAGTTATTTAGATTCTCAAATAGTTGCGGAGATACAGAAATTTCAGCTTATGTAAAGTACCTTAAAAGTCATTTTCATGGGAAAATGAAAGTATTCAGTTTATTTATAACCTTAATCAACACCCAGATACGAATTTTAATTAAAATCGTTTGAGCCGATTTTGATAAAATCGATTTTCTCTCTTTTCGACCTTGATTAAACTACTCTCAATTTTAATTTTAAACAGACACACAGACAGACGGTATAGCAAAGACCACTTTTTATGGTTCGGGAGGTCATGAGACGTCGTTATCCATCAACATTTTAGGTTTGACAGACAGATAGACAGATGGAAATTCGAAAACCACTCTTTTGGATTCGGGGGAGGGAAGGGGAAGTGATGAAACGTCGATATTCATCAAAATCTCGAGTTCGATATTTTTTGACGATCACAATACTTTCTCTACCTGTAAGATAACGAGAAAGTAATAATAAATTCTCTCTCAAAGAAACCAAACCAAATTAACCTAATTTACGTACAAAACCATAAAATAACTGAAAAAATACTTAGATTTAAGGCGAAAATGCAAGTGCACTGAAAATGGATATCTTACGTGGAGGTACTGTTGGAATGAACACCAAAATAGGCCTAAATTATAGTTCATGTTCTTGTCAGCTTGTCAACAGATAGGCCCTTCAGTTTAAGCTCTAGGGTAGGCAGTTGCTTAGGACGGCAAATTCAAGGAGCGGCAAAAATGAGATAGAGCTGTATTGTATTTTGTGTTTTATTTTTATTTTCTACCCATGGAATTTATAACTTTAAAATTAGATTTTGAATTCTAAAGATTTTAAGTCTGTCCTGTTTTTCACTGTAAATTTTTAATTGCATAAGTTTGTTGATGAAAAATTAGTATAAAAATTACTTAAAATCCGGTTGATTTCTCTGGCATCAAGCTTTAGAAGCTTTAATAGTTTTACTGAGAGTTCCTGGTTCTCAAAGTTTAGCTTTTCGAGGAAAAAGTGACACAGTCTACACTAAAAATAGTGGACAATTTTTGAAATTTTCATAATAGGCCTTTTTGATGATTTTTGATCCTATAATGAACGAACACTTAGGTCAAGCCAGTGAGCATAAAAATGTGGTTAATCATTTGGGGAATAATATACAGAATGAATTAATTCATATTTTATCAACTGCTATTAAAGAACATTTTTTGAATCTGCTCGTAAAGCGATATATTATTCCATTATATTAGACACAACACAGGACGTTAGACATGAACAAATGACGATGATCATTCGTTTTTTAACTCTTCTTACGTCACACAATCCTGCCAAACCTTCAGAGTAACATTTTCTCGGATTTGTGTCCTTAGAAAAAAACCACTGGTGCTGATTTTTAAAAAAAAACATTCTTGGAGAGTTAGAAGAGAAGTCTCTGACGTTGAACGATTTGCGAGGTCAAGGATATGACAAGGGCAGCAACAGGAAAGGTAAAGTAAAAGGTCTACAAACAGGATTTTAGAAGAAAAAAAGTGCACTTTATGTTCCTTATAGCGTACATTCCTTAAATTTATTGGTAAATGATGCATCATTACGTTGTTTAGAGCCAACGGCCTTTTTTGATTTAGTGCAGCATGTTTATGTAATTTTTATCTGCATCAACACAGCGTTGAGTTGTACTTAAACGCCATGTTACTAAAACCGTAAAACCATTATGCGAAACACGTTGGTCAAGCCGTATTGATGCTTTGAAACCTTTCCACAAATTTACAATGCATAAATTGACATATAAAACGGCACAACGTTGACTGGTACGACAGAATGTTCCATCCGAGTAGAAGCAAAAAGACTGTCAAACAAAATTATAAAATTTAATTTGGTGGTTTCACTCGTTTTGTGGTATGACATACTACTCAAGTAAATATGTGCAGTAAACTTTTTAAAATTAAACAGTATGACTTGCAACACTCCACTGATCATTTAACAAAAACTAAATATCTTCAAGAATGCAGAAGTGATATTGGGTTTTAAAAGCCTTGAATGATGCAAGGGAAGTTGCTGAAGATTTGGGTATCAACTTTACTTTTGAATCTTAAAACCGTCAGATCAGAAGCAAGTGAATGCAATGATGAACCAATAAATGATATACAGAATAAATTTAAGATATATTCTTATTTTGTGGTTCTTAATAGAGCACTTGCCTCTGTTGAAGAAAGGTTTTCTCCATTAAGTAAACTTAATCCTAATTTTGGATTTTTACTTGATATTCAAGGGTTGAAATCTAAATCTTCAAAATAACTTTTAAGTGCTAGCTCAAAGTTTTAGTCTGCTCTACATTATGGAGACTCAAAAGATTTTAATGTCCTAGACATAAAGCATGAGTTGACAATGTCCACCAAGTTAATCCCATCTTCATTATCATCGCACCAAGATGTTTTAAATTATGTGTATATAAATGGACTTCAGGAGCCTTTTACAAATCTTTGTGTTGGACTTAGAATTCTCTTAACACTGTAACTGTAACAGTTGTTAGTGCCCAGAGAAGTTTTTCTAAGTTAAAACTTATAAAAAACTTCATTCAGAGCACTATGATTCAAGAAAGATTAAGTGGCCCCGAACTTCTCTCTATTGAATCTCATATAATATCAAAGAATTGGTTGAGCAGTTTGCTAAGGCTAAAGCAAGAAAAATTGATTTTCAAGGGGTTGTTTCTATGTAGTTTATATTTTAAATTTGTATTTTTGTGTAATTATTTTTTAATAATAATAATAATTTTCTTATTTAAACACATTAAAAATTAGGGGGTGAGGGAGTTTGCTTTGAGTGGATAGAGCTGCATTCTCATGCATTGCCTAGGGTGGCAAAAGGTCACAAGCTGGCCCTGATCACAGTTTATTTTAGTGATCAGTTTGGAGTAGACCAGATTACAAGCCTTGATCGTAACCATACCCATGACAGTATTCGCTGATTACGGTAGGGATTCTAACATTATTTTAATCCCCCAATTTTTGTTTATTACTAACAGTCATTTTGAATATATTTGTCGTGCGACGAAACCATAAAGTATTCATGTTGGTTTGGTAGCCTTGGTTTTCGACAAAACTCACTTCAAAGAGTTAAATGTTCTAATTATTTATTTTCTGATATCCATGGACGTAATTCCTTACTTCATTATACCTATAAGTCATATAGGGCCTAGAAACTACTTTAAACTATTCTCCAAGAACTGTACTTAGATTATCAAACTTATTTTGTTCAGTATTTAAATCATAAAAATTATGAATTTTTTTCCAACACCTACTGTTATCATTTTAGTCATTTTTGAAATTACTACAGTAAAACCTTGGATTGCGAGCATAATTCGTTCCGTAAACGTGTTCGTAATACAAAGCACTCGTATATCAAAGCGAATTTCCCCCATAAGAAATAATGGAAACTCAGATGATTCGTTCCACAAACCAAAAATATTTAATCTGAAAATGATTAATACCTTTTTTATTCTCGTTATTTAAATGTAACTGTACTGTAATCAAATTTATTAATTAAATTTAACGGTGGCTGGTGTGAGATGGACAAGAGAGATGAGAGGAGGAGGTGGGTTATTGTTTAGGTCGACTTTCACTGTCACTAACGGAATCACCGCTATATGTTGGATCACTGGAATATTTTTCTTTTTGTGCGACTTTAACAAAGAACCTATCCAATGACACTGCTCGGCAGACAAAGCGTAACCATAGTACTACTCGTATTGCAAGATATCGCTCGTTTATCAAGTAAAAATTTATTGAAAATTTTTGCTCGTATTACAAAACACTCGCAAACCAAGTTACTCGCAATCCAAGGTTTTACTGTATATTTATTTTGTCTCGAGAATATAGTTTTCATTATATATTTTAAATTAACTAGAATCTTAGTAAATTTTATCTTTGTGCGACAACATTAATTTCAATATTGTAAATATGCTACCAATTGAATATTTGTCTCATGCAAGAGGATAACACTAGATAAACGATTTTAAAATATTTCAAACGAAATGTAGGTATGATCTTAGTATTATTACCTAACCGCGGCTCCTCAGGCAGGTGTACTGAAATTGATACACAATCGAAATTATGTGAATATCATTTAAAATAGTGTTTAAATGTCTTTATATTATCACTTCCTCATACAGTGTTTTATTATTTTATTATTTCTTTATTAGCCATGTATGTTTATCTTAGCATGTGTTCTGGTTTGTTCCCAGTGACCAAAGGTAGGGTCCAATCGACTTATGAATATCATTGTTGAGGATAAGGCCAGACCACAGTTCACTATTTATGAACCAAGTCCCTCTCGCATCCAAGAATATTTTTAAGAGTTCATTTCTTCATAGACCGAGCAAATTTTGTTTATAGCAGAGCCAAAATATATATCAAAAGTAACACACAAACGTCACTAGAACTCACCAACCACAAGCTACCCAACTTAATATTGAGTTTCTATGTTAGTAATTTCTAGTAACATGATTATTGTTTTCTTTATAGTTTGTTACATTATTTATTTATTTTGCACCTCGTCTTACTACCCGTTAGGGTTATACGCTTAAATACTAACTACGCTAATGAGTTAGGAATTGAGAAGGTTGAATACAAAGGAAGTGAAACCGCATTTGCGTGGAGAGAGTGGAAACCCATTTAGTAAAACCACTCCCAGTTCACCCGAGGGAGATTTGAACCCTGATTTTTGGCAGTCTAGTTCAACACTAAACTAGCGCGTTAGATAGCTACGCCACCGAGGTGGGTTGTTACATTATCTATGTATACATATTATTCTCCCCACTTTTAAATGTTATTAAAGGATAGTGTGCTGATCGGTGTTGGCACATTTTATCCAGTATACCACAAGAGTACTGTACAACCGTTGGTGTCTTAACCTGAGTGCACTTGCACAGCTCCTACATACCTATCCCTACTAAAGAGACAGCCAGTATACCGCTGTCCATGTCACTACCACAGGGAGGTGAGGCTGTGCATCAATACACCAGGACACTCTTTGATGATAAGTTTAAAGTAGGCATAAATAAGAATTAATAGCCAGAGCTATTATTTATGCTTATTAGTGGGGATTACTCCACCTAGATGTCATATTCTGAAAATTGAAAAATGACACCTGGACACGGTCCCGGGTTCGATTCCCGTGTCCAGGTGTCATTTTTCAATTTTCAGAATAGGCATAAATAGTTTAAATTTATCACCAAAGAAAAAAACTATGGAAGGACAATTTACAAGCTCAATCATAAAATAATTGAAAAAATACCCAAATCTAAGACGCAAATGAAAGCGTAATAAAAGTGGGCCTCTTACTTGGAGGCACTGTTGCAATGAGCAATAAAAGACATGTGCATTATTTACTGTTAGATTTTAGTGAATTGTGAAAACTCTACGTTATGCCTCGTTTATTATTATATGCATGAATATAAACCTAGCCTTATCTATGTGAATCAAAGATCAAATTAAAGGTGACAGCCTACTTATTTGTGAAAGAAACAATATTTACCTTCTAATGCGAATGCATTAAATTATTGAAAACTTTTCTAAATTGTAGACGCAAATACCAGCACGTTTAACCTACGTGGAGGCATGGTTGCAATAAACACCAAAAGAATTATTTTAAATTTATTCTCATAAAACAAAATTGAAGTAAACTGATAGAAGAACTCTCTATCGAATATCATAACCTGCCAAACAAAATTATGCTGTTGGCTTAGTACCAACAAACAAAGCTAAATAAACATAATTCACATGCAATTTAAAATGACTGAAAACGTAATCTGTTGCTGCAAGCTTTAGCTGACAACAATAAAGCCAAAAATGAAAACAATTATTCATGTTTGTTGATATCCCAAAACACTCATTTCCAAGGAGATTTATAATTGGTTTGTTGATATTTCCAAAACCGTCGGTACTAGGGAGACTTACAAAGAAGGCGTATATTTTAAAAATTAATATATTTGAATTGTTACAAATTAAAGACCAAAATTTAACATTAATAACATTCGGGTTTTTATCGACACTGCTTAGTAAGCTGATGAGATATAATGATGGTATAGCTTATCCTGTATTCTGAAAAATAAGGATTACAACAAAATAAGTCCCGTTTCGCTCCAATGAGTATTTTTTGAGCTTACGGGCAGCAAACAAAAAGTTAGACAATCGAAGGCACAAATAGATTTAGAGTTTTATTATACGTATGGATGTACTTTTGTATTTATTCTCAATGGCTAGACTTTAATAACTTATTATTCTTGAAGAACTCATAGCACCTATACATAGGCCGCACACGCCTTCGCTACAATATATTTACAATTTTTTTCATTTGATTTTAACGAAACTCAGGAAACTTGGTCGCAATAATAATTCGAAGTGTCCTTATCAAATCCTTTTTATATAATGTCCCTGAGGTAAACAATATGTATTGGTGGCAGGGCCAATACTTTGATACAATTTATAGTTCTAGTTTAGATGATTTAACTATAACACTCAACACGACATTTAAAGAATAGGTGAAGCCTTATTTTATGTACCGAAAAAACTTATTTTATGTATTTCTACATTAATTTAATACATGAGTCTCAAAAATATTTTCATTAAATCCAATATTAGGCCTTTGATAAATAAAAAAATATATAATAATAATAAATAATAAATCTTTCCATTTGGGATATAATTATTTAAAATATATTTTGTCTTGTAAATACTAACATGTATGCTTATAAGAAAACATGGATTTATTTATCCTATAAAAAAATATCTTATCCAAGTGTCAGTTTTCAAAATGGGTGAATCGAACCTTTATTCATTAAAACGATCTCTTATGGTCCATTTATTAAATTAAAATAAGATCTTTTGTATTCCAAAAAAATACCAAACGACGACTTTGAATCTTTGAAACTTGAAAATTAAAATAAAAAGGAGTTACTCTTCAACCCATCCCATTTTATAATGTAGAGCTCCAAAGCAGTGTTCCTATTGGCTCGTTCAGCAGGGGCAGGGTACGGGGGGGGGGCTGTAGAACGGCACAGACGTGGCATCATATCCGGTACCTCTACTTAGCGCTAATGCACATTTAATTTGACAGAAATTGGCTAATTCCTATTCATTTTGTGCAGATCTGGAGAAGAAGAGAAAGGGAGGATAAAGAGGAGGGGTACAAATTCCCGAGCAATATTCACGGAGGTAAAAAGGGAAAGGGGGAGAGAGATATATAACAACGTGTAATAACGCCATGAATGTCGGGACTTATATAATGGGAAGGGGGCCTTGCTTGGATAGAACTGCTGACTGGAAAGAGACCTTCTCCAGAAATGGCACAGGTTTGGATAGAGCAAGAGTGATGAATGGATTTTAAATGCTCTTGCCTCTCTTATCAAATACAATAGATAAGCCTTCGAATTAAAGTCAGAATTTTAGTTGAATCTGCCTAAAATTTGAAATGGAAAAGGGGGTAGGAGCGTGGGGTGAGTGATGTGTGGGGGGGTGAGGACGAAGAGAAAAGAGCTTGTTTAGGGGTCGATAGTCAGAATGGGTTATAGAGTAAGAGAGATGGGTGGTTGGTTAAAGGGAATGGTGAAAATTCATTTCATTTTGTGTGTCGACTTTTGGTGGGGGAGTGGAAGGGGTTTTGGAGGTAGTTGGTAGGAAAGGGCATCCAGGAGGGTGAGTAGAAGGGGCAGAGTTAGAAGCGTGGGTGGGTAGAGTGGCGTTACCCAAATCTGTAATATTAGTCTCCAACCGAGAAACGCCCCCCCTTGAATCTCCCCCCTCTCTTCCAAAAACGCTTCCTTGTGAATAGATGAAATTGAAATCCAACGGGGCTTTGAAGGGGTAATTTTGAGCTAACCCGATTCTTAGCGGGTTCTTGAGCAAAAGTTTTCCTCTCCCCACTTTTTTCATTACTATTATTTATTTCGCTTTTGATTTCTTTAGGGCTTTACTGCTCTTAGGCGTCGACTCTATCAAATAATGTGGCATCATAGTTGTAAAGAAGCCATCGAGGACTTGACTGTTGGTCTTCTCGTGGCGGGGATTAAAATTTAATTTATAAGAACGAACTGTCAGGAAGAGGAAAGAGCGGTAACAGATTCTCGAGTAAATATTTCATACACACGTTGATACACAATATAAAATGTGTTAGATACGGACAAACAGCTTTAGAAGGAAGATATCAATGTGTATAAGTGTGTTAGATACGGACAAACAGCTTTAGAACAAATATACCAATGTGTGTAAATGTGTTAGATACGGACAAACAGCTTCAGAATGAAGATACCAATGTGTGTAAATGTGTTAGAAACGGATAAACAGCTTTAGAACGAAGATACCAATGTGTGTAAATGTGTTAGAAACGGACAAACAGCTTTAGAACGAAGATACCAATGTGTTTAAATGTATTAGAAACGGACAAACAGCTTTAGAACGAAGATACCAATGTGTGTAAATGTGTTAGAAACGGACAAACAGCTTTAGAACGAAGATACCAATGGGTATAAGTGTGTTAGATACGGACAAACAGCTTCAGAACGAGGATACCAATGTGTGTTAGATACGGACAGACAGCTTTAGAACGAAGATACCAATGTGTGTTAGATACGGACAGACAGCTTTATAACGAAGATACCAATGTGTGTAAATGTGTTAGAAACGGACAAACAGCTTTAGAACGAAGATACCAATGTGTGTTAGATACGGACAGACAGCTTTATAACGAAGATACCAATGTGTGTTAGATACGGACAAACAGCTTCAGAATGAAGATACCAATGTGTATAAATGTGTTAGATACGGACAAACAGCTTTAGAACGAAGATACCAATGTGTATAAATGTGTCGCGTTTTGTAAAGAAACAATAGTTACAAAAAGTAGGAAATTGGTTGGTTTGTTCTCCACAAAACATTTTACAATCATGTAATTTCTAGATTAGGTTTTATCTGTGTGTGTTGGACAGAGAACCGCCATTTACATCTTCACTATAGGTAATCTTCAAACATTAAAGTATACAGATATTTTTAGTGAGACCATTTTAATGATTGATGTTGACATTAATATTTCAGATAAGACAAATAGTATTAAAATTTAATAATTAAACCTGGGTTTAGACGAACATTTACAAAACATAATATGAGCTACAAATCATTTGTCACGATTAGGATTTAATAATTCAATGTTAGTGTCATTTATTTATTTTTCTCTGAATCTTACTGCCTGTTCAAGCTATCTTCATATTTACGCTAATAAATAGTAATCAGGAAGGGATCACCTAAATAAAAGGCACTCGCATTTGCGTAAAGGCACAGTGAAAAATCGTTTAGGAAAACGACACTAATAACTTTCAGCTGGGGTTAAACATGACCTCAGAGTCACTATAAACAAGATCATATGAGGTGGACGTCTTAATTCACGTATTAATCGATGAGCGTTTTTAAAATTCAATATTTTTTATCCAAAATACCAATAATTTTTCCTTTGTCAAAGTGAAATGTTTTCCATATGTTTTCCATTGCTTCGGATAAACCATATATAAAAATAAGTTGTTAAATGGTGTTTTCCTCACTCCCTAGGCACTTATTGACCATGTAGGTCAACGAAAATAGACTCCCATGAGAGGGAAGTGTAATTTTACTCCCTTACAAATGGATACTTGGAGCACATGGATTAGAATACAAATAATTTAGTTCTGTCAACGTTGATAACATCTTATTATATTTTAAGTGTTATTTTATAGTTATTGATAATATCTATCAAAATTAACAATTGCACATAACATGACTTGACATATGAATGCATATTTGTATTTTTGGTCAAATAGGGACCAAATTAGGGAAAACATATTGCTGGTGCAGTTTTGACACGCTAGGCCTATTCTGGCAACACTTCATGGCACATTACTGGAAATTAAAGAAAAATATTTCAGCTGGATGAGGAGAATATTTGAAAATAGTATAATTGACAAATATTATAATGAAAAATGTAATACAATAGTTTTAAAATGAAATGGATACATTGTATGACAATGTGACATATTTGTAAATAATATTGAACGACGGCTTGTCTCACTGGTTGATGTCACAGGACTATCAATAGTATACTAGTAAACTGTTGGCGGGAACATCCAAACACATCATTTATTTATAAAATATCCATAATATATAACAATAGGTTTGCTATTGATTCTCTGAATTCAATTAATTTCTTAAAAGAACATAAACTTTAAAAATCGAATGACACTTCACATACAATAAGTAATTATAATAATAATGTCACATTAAATACTATTAATGTTAGTGGGTATTTTTAAATCGGCATTAGTAAAGTCAATAATAATATTTTACTTTACCCTTATATAAAGTGGTGAGCTGATCTGAGCTGAAAACAGTATATGAGAGCAATTGAAGGAGTATTTTGAGCAATTTTATGGCGCAAGTTTAAAGAAAGTAGTATAAAATAGGGGAAATGTTATGATGAGTGAAAGAATGAAGGAGGCTAAGGTGTTAAAAGCAATGAAAGCGTTAAAGGGTGGCAAAGCTGAGGGCGTATACGGGATCACAAGTGAAATGCTTAGTGTAAGCATGGTACTACTTGCTAGAGAGTGTGAACTGATCAATGTTTGTGATGGGATTTCGTAAGTTCCTCCTGATGACTGGAAGAATGCCCTCAATGTTTCTTTGTGCAGAAGTACAAGCAGCACGAGTGAATGTAAGAATTATAAGGCAATTAGTTTTCTTTATAAGTTTATGTGGGTTTTGTTACATGCAGATGAATCCGTATTAATGGTTAAAACTGAAAGAGACTAACTATAAACTAATTAGGCCTACTTAATTCATTAAACTCTACCAAAATCATGAATTATTCACTCAACAAATTTACAGTTCGTTTATTGGCCTTAAAAGGCAAGTTTGAAATTGAGTGAGAGGAATAACAATTTACTAGTACAGTTCCTTCAATCCTTGCTAGCCATGGCAACAACCCACAAGCCATCCCTGATGAAGAGCCACATTTTGATTCTAGCCATGGTGTCCTCCTCCAAAATCGTATTGGTTTGCGTGGATGTGCCCTCCTCTGAACCCGCCTGGCTTTGCGTGGCCATGCCCTCCTCCGAAAACTCCTTGGTGCCCGAAGCCGTAGCCTCCATTGCCTCCTCCAAACCCTGCAGAGGTAGCGTGAGCGCGATTGTTCTTCGAACTAGAGCTCCTCTTGCCACGGATATCTGAGAACAAGATTTACCTTTTAAGAGCCCTTCTCAAAGACGATTAACTGGTATTTTAGGTACACGATTCCATTTGAATCAGAAGTCTGAGTCCAAATTTCTCAATTGTTCAGTTAGACAACAGCAGAATCAGTTTTAGTGGAATAGTTTTTAACCAAAAGCACACTTTTTTTTTTCAATTTTGATATATTCAAAAAAATATAAAATAGTTCTTAATTCAGCTTTTTTCTAAAGTAGAATGCAGTAAACCTCACTACGATGCGACATCTTCTACGAGCTGTATTACGTGCTATCCTTGAGGTGAGACGGGTTCCGAAGTCCTGGTTTATGCTCAAATAATTGAGCATCAACGTGAGCATTTATAAATATTGAATACTGCTATACATGCTATTATCTCAGCCTACTTTAGCATCAGATTAATACATTTCCATATGCAGCTTTAATTTCAAGGCATTTTATTCTGAAGTAAATGTCGGATCAATCAATGTCACGTACATGACAAAATGTGTTAGTACATTTACATTTATCTTATATATATATTTTTTATAAGTCAACATTTAAAAAATAAAGATGACATGTGTTCTAACCATGAAATTCACCACTAAGTTTTCTGTGGTGAGCGTGACTATGTGAAACATCGAACCCCCCTCCAATTCCTCCATGGTGAGCGTGACTATGCAATACTCTGAAACCCCCTCCAATTCCAATTCCTCCTTGGTGAGCGTGACTGTGAAAAACTTCAAGGCCTCCTCCAATTCCTCCTTGGTGAGTGTGACTGTGAGAGCCTTCAAGGCCCCCTCCAATTCCTCCTTGGTGATCGTGACTGTGAGAGCCTTCAAGGCCCCCTCCAATTCCTCCTTGGTGATCGTGACTGTGAGAGCCTTCAAGGCCCCCTCCAATTCCTCCTTGGTGATCGTGACTGTGAGAGCCTTCAAGGCCCCCTCCAATTCCTCCTTGGTGAGCGTGACTGTGAGAGACTTCAAGGC
Source organism: Timema genevievae (assembly GCA_902155825.1). Taxonomy (NCBI): domain Eukaryota; kingdom Metazoa; phylum Arthropoda; class Insecta; order Phasmatodea; family Timematidae; genus Timema; species Timema genevievae. The sequence goes on along the minus strand of CABFWO010001975.1, from coordinate 45,996 downwards.
CCCCTCCAATTCCTCCTTGGTGAGCGTGACTGTGAGAGACTTCAAGGCCCCATTCAATTCCTCCGTGGTGAGCATGACTGTGAGAGACTTCAAGGCCCCCTCCAATTTCTCTTTGGTGAGCGTGGCTATGATAATCTCCGTTCCCTCCAAAACCTGCTCCAAAAGACGAAGAGGAGGCCCGAGACTCACTGTGATACACACCAGGGCTTCTCTTACTGCGGTGGTCTGAGAACAAGAATACCAATTAGTTTCGTTTTAAATTGAAAGGTAGCAGATTTACCTTGACTGGATACCTTACCTTATAAACTACACCATAGCGGAACCAAGCAAAGTGAGACTGCTGCCTATCAGGGTAAACGGAGAGCTACGTTTAGTGCAGGGGTTTTTTTCACACCAAATTTTACTACCCATCCATACTATCAACTTATTTAAACTCGTGAGGGAAGAAAAATATAGAAATTTTGAAAAAAATATCTAGGGAAGATGGGTAACTATTTCAAAATCTTTACCTCAGTACACACAGCCGGGATTCGAGCCCTGACTTCCCCATCTCCAAGTGACGAGATAAGACGAAAGGGACACCTTAATTATTTTGCCCACCGATGTGGGTATTTGATTTGTTGATCATATTTCGTCATTTTCTCTTTAACATTCAGTCTCTAATGTATCCTTGTTTAAGCCCTCTTCCCCTGTTTACGCTAAATCTCTTGAAAAAAAATGTCTTTTTGACGATGAACGTGACCATTGGAAATATTTCTTACAAAGACAAATCTTATATTCTTATATATAAAATTTGATAACCCCATTTCCGGCAATAGAAATTACGAGGAAATAACTGAAAATATTTTGACTAACGACCACTCATTTTAATGGTTAGTAGTCCAGTTCCACGAAAACCCGATTTTCACGGATAATTTTCAGTTTTTAATTCTTTGTTTGATCACCATGGAAACCGATATTTGCTGCATGGCTGTAAATCTCTCAATAAAATATATCTCTTTGGCTAAAAATAATAACTCAATCTTTATTTGTTGGTCCAAACACATCACAATTTTCTCTTTGGATGCTGGTCATAACCACATCTAAATTGAGATGCCTAAACTGGGGAAACACTTATTTTTTATTGGAATGTTGTTGTATTTAAATTCGTATTTATATCAATAATATTGATCATAATTCGAAAATTAAAAGGTTAAGGTGATTGGCCCTTTTCATTTGGCGTGGAAATGAGAGCTATGAGAACAAACGGTTATCGTCAAGAATGTGTATTGTTTTGCAATTTTATTTTCAGAAACAATTTGTTCAAGAATAGAAGCATGTTTATTAAGTTATACTTTTTATATACACACCTCCTTTATAATTTTAATAGTGATCTAATATCAATAATTTGTACATTTTTCAATAAAAAAATGTCAGTTTCATAACAAAAAATAAAAAATGTAACAATTAATAAACCCTACATTATCTTAGAAGGGGTGTTGAAAATATTAATATAAAAATTTCACTCGTTCTCGAGAAAATTGATATTTCCAAAAGTATGATTTTTCCGCAAGACCTGTCTGGTAGATAGCGTCATCTACGATTTCCGTGATCCATTTTGTTGGCGCGGAAGGATACTTCCACCCACCATCCCACAAAATAGGTTTTCGACTTACACTCGACAGGCCCAAGGGCCAGTTATTAGATTCATGAGAATATTGTCTACGTCTTGTTTCACGCATGATAAAATGATGTTTAAATAGGTTTTGGTATGTATTATAAGATCATAACAATAAAATTATCTTGAATAATGTAAAAAAAAAGCTATTTTAACTATCTAATTATGAGTTTTGGTGTTAATTTTTTTCAAATAATGGGTTTTGATGTTAATATAAGGAAATAGTAACAAAATACAAATACATAAGTTAAGCTACGTTTTCATTTTACCGCTTAATTTTAAGGGTATATTTAAAATTAGTAATGTTTTGTATACCCCATTTATCTTTTCACATTCTTACAGATANACACACTCTCTCTCTAATATAATCTTTTCTCGTTCTCTCTCTCATACCTTATCTCTCTTTCTCACACACTCTCTACACTCACCCCTACACTCTTTATCACACTCTTTATCTCACATTATCTTTATTATACTCTCACTTAAGCTCTCTTCCAAACGCTCTCTCTTTCTCTCTCAAATCCTCCCTCTCTCCCAACCACTCTCTCTTTCTCAAACGCTATTTATCTCTCGAACGCTCTCTCTCTCTCAAACGCTCTCTCTCTCAAACGCTCTCTCTCTTTCAAACGCTCTCTCTCAAACGCTCTCTCTCTCAAACGCTCTCTCACAAAGGCTCGTTCTATCTCTCACACTTTCTATCTCAATCTCACTCTCTCAATATAAAACTCTCTCTCAAACCTCTTTCTCAAACCTTTCTCTCAAACTCGCTCTATCAATGTTTTCTAACTCTTTCTCTCAAACTCTCTCTCAGAAGCTCTTATATTTTCTCTCTCTTTCACATAAAATCTCTTCCAAAATTATACACGCTTTCTTTCTCTCTCTCTCTCTCTCTCTCTCTCACACACACACACACACACTTTATCACGCATTCTCCCTTGCCTATTCTATTTCTCTCTTCACACATACACACTCTCCTCACACGCACTCATACTCTCATTTTCACACTCACCCTCACACTTACACAATCACACCCTCAAACACTCGCACTCTCATTTTCCCTATCACATTCTATCACTCTCTATATCAGATATCTTATATATAATTTGATAAGCCCGTTTCCAGTAATAGAAATTACGAGGAAATGACTGAACAGATTTTGACTAACGAACACTCATTTTATAAATAAGGGAATCAGGATGCCGATAAAAATAATGGCCTAAAACTAAAATTCAATTTTCCCAGTGAATTGTCCATCTTTTTCTTCTGTGTGGACATTGGTTCATCTGTACAATCATTCTTTGTTTACATCACCATGGAAACCATGATTTGTGTATAGCTGTATATTGGTAAATAAAATATTTGTCCTTGTTTAAAAATAATGTCATCTCAATCGTTAATTGAGTGGTTTGTGCAATGAATAAAGAGAGATCTGGAAGAGGGATCATTTTGAATTTCTCATCGCGGCGTGAATGGGGAAAATATACGTTTTTATTCAAATTACACACAGAAAACTAAATATCTAAGTAAATTTGATAGCCTTTGACGAGTAAACGTTCAACATCAACATCTCGATCTAATCAAATTTGTACTGCTGAAGATATAATAATGAATCCAACAGGTAAGTCTGCAGCCGATATACTAACAATGCTTGAGAATGGGGATGTGTCATACTCCTGGATTTCTAGTGATAAAGATGACAATGATCAAGTAGTTGGGTGGGAGCAAACCAGAAGCATGAGGCGAGTTGGTGCTGATAAAGGGATGAAAACAGATGATTTAAGCATAAATGAAATGTTTGATGACTTTGTTGTTGTTCAAGACTCTGATGAGGCGAGTGATGAAGTAGACCAATTGGATGATTTCTATGTTCCTTAAAATAGTGAGCCAACTGGCAGTGATAGCTATGATATTACACAAAATAAAGATATCAAATGGGGGCATAGGCCCCTTTCTGTTCCATTTACTGGATAATTGTCTATCAAACAATATGTCAAGGGAAAGCCTACACCATAGGGGATACAAATATTCCTGCTGTGCCGCAAAATTGGACAGGCCTACGATTTCCTGATCTACAAGGGTGCTTCAATATAAGTAGAGCATAATGTATACAATAAATTTGGTCTGGGTCCAACTGTTGCCCTAAAATTGACTGAGCGAATTAAAAGTGAGGGACACAAACTATTTTTTGAAAACTACTTCTTCTCATATAATCTGTTACAAATTCTAAAAAGAAAAAGTATTTGTGCTGCGGCCATCGTGAGAGTTAACAGATTTTCTAACCCTCCACTAATTTTGGACAAAGAAGCTATGAAGAAGGAGAGGGGATTTTCTGATGAAGTTTCGAGTGTTGATGGTGATATCTGTTTTGTAAATTGGGTCGGTAACAAGACTGTTGTTCTTGGTTTTACTTTTATAAGCAAAGGGTCAATGGACATTGTTGAACGATGGCACAAAAAGGGAAATAAGTACATTCAGATTGAAAGACCTGAAACAGTGAAACGCTACATCATGTAATGGGCGGTGTTGTTGATCTATTCGATCAGCTTATCAGTTACTATCGTATATTTCTGAGATCCAGAAAATGGACCCTAAGGATTATTTTTCATGTGGTAGACTTTGCAGTTGTTCAAGGATGGCTAGAGTACAGAAAGTATGCCGAAATCCAAGGTGTTGCCAAGAAAAAGATCATGGATCTTTTACATTTTCACATGAGAATTTATGATGGTCTAATCATGTGTAACAAGAAAATATCACCAAAAGAAAAAGGGGGATGACCAAGCGAGGGAGAAAACTTATTAACAATTCGTGTGGTTCAACAGAGGCGAGGAGAAGTTAGACCAGTTACTGAAATACAGTAGGACAATGTGAACCATCTCCCCATTTACGATCAAAACGATGCGCCAAGTCGCTGTAAAATGCCAAAATGCAAGGGATGATCCCGCATTATGTGTCAAAAGTGTAAAGTACACCTTTGTCTCACCAAACAAAAAAACTGTTTTATTTTATTCCACACAAAATAAAGACTACGCTGGGATTTAATTTAGGAATATGTTATATATGTTACCGAAAAAATATTTAAAAAAATAAGTCAACCGTTTTAGACTACTGACATGTTTTAAAATAGTGCTTTTAAATTTTTTATATATATTAATATTCTAATTCTACTTGTAATTATGGTGTTTCAAAATTACTGTATATGATTTGACAACATTATTTTCTAGAGATGTATATACTTAGGCACTATATATTTTAAAAAAACTAATGGAACTTTTAGTTTGTGATATTTTTTCTGATTTAAATGTCTTTAGTAAATAGAAAATTTGAAGAAATATGAACTACGATCATTGGTGTAAATACTTACATTGAACAAAATTAAACGTTAAGGCCTACTGTACACATTTGTCTACATTTTTTTTTTATTAGAGGATTGCCAAAATGTGAAAATTTTTGCAATAAATATTTTTTAGACTTAATTATTATAAGAAAATTACATGAACAATTTTTTTTTCAGTTAAAAATAATTCAGATTTGAAAGGGATATATATGGTATGAAAAAAATTATATAATAATGTCGTGTTAAGGTGGGTATGTAGGAGACGGAGACAATTGTTGAATATCTGTATGTGAAGAAAATTAAACTAAACATTGCTACTGGGGAATATTTTATTTATTTTGGACAAATAAAGGTTTTACTCTAAAAAGTGCAAGAACACTGTTCTTTTCTCGCGTCTCCTTCCACCCCACCTTAAGGGGGCCACCTCGGTAAGTGATAAATTGCTTTGCAGACGTTCAACCTTAGCGCAATATTTAAGTTTACGACGCGTTATTTCAAAATATGGTTCACCCCAAAATAAAGTCGAAAAATTCCAATAAGGTTCTTTTTCCTTAACAAGTCTATAGTTTGATGTTTTTTTAATGTGTGAAAATGGGATTTTAATTTGTTTAAACGGTTTTTAGGCATATTTATGGAGCTATTAGACTAGGTTTGATTAAAAAGGGTTTTTGATTTAGCCTTCCTCTAACAAATACAGTTTTTTTATATACTCACAACAGAAAATTTTAAAATATTTGAGAACTAGCAGAGATCACTCTTCTTGACCTTGAAATAAGAAGTTTCAAGTTTTTTCCTCCCTATTTCTAAATGATACGACATAGCTTAATATTTTCTCTCTGAGCGAGGCACTGACATATCTAGACAATACATTTTATTAACACCAAGAAACCAAATCTCTTTCAGTCTTGTTAAAAATTTTATGTGCAGAATCAGTCAAGTATTTTAATTCCCTGACTTAAAGTTATTTTAAATAATTTTTTTGGCACCATGTCTTACCAACAGTTCAGATTATAGGCTTTATTTTTAATTAAATTCCCCGACATTTCCTTGTTTTCTCTGGAATCAAAAAATGCCCTCAATTTTCCAGAACTTCCCTGTTTTTTTATGTATTTATCTTTTTTTTCTCAAACATCAAAAATATAATATTAACTTATTTAACTCATTTCCTTTTAGTAAAATAAATAGGAATAGTCCTAGATTATGTTTTTAAATCTTATATGGTATTCAACAGTTAATTTAGATTATTACCGCGGAAATCAACCCCAGCCTTACTCTGAATCTCGTCCAGAGGTACCACTTCAAAGCTTCCTTCGACCACTGGGTTGTATGTCAATCTATGGACGAGAGGGCCTTTGTCACCTCTAAGATCACCTCCGTAGGAGGTGTGAGTACTGGAGGTACCCACATCAAGGGTCCTCTTACCACGATGATCTAGAAGAAGGTATATTACCAGTCTTTAAAAGTAAAATATTTGTATATACGACTCTCGGTAGGCTCGGCAAGTGGGTGATTTCCAAGGAAAGCAAGTTTTGACGAGATTGTACTAGTAAATTGTTTCCTTACATTCAGAGTCAAACTTGACCTTTAAATATAATATATGTGCAATTGTTTAATTAATATTATGTGTGTGTGATTGGTTAAATGGATAGTGAGGAGGGATTGAGAGCGGTTTACTAGTACAGTCTCATCAAGAAGTGCTTGCCCTGGCAACATCCCAATAGTTACCTCTGCAATTTAGTATTGTGTCAAGGAATAGTTATTTGCTTAATATTGGTAGGTTGGAACCGCTTTTTAAATTGGTAAAATAATAAAACAACTAGAGTTTACGTAATATTTCGTATGAGCAATTTAGAAATTAAATAGCCTTTATACGAGCATGACCCACACAAAAAAAAAATGAAATTAGCCCAGTAATCTATTATTAATTTGCATTTTAAAAATAGACAATGCACAATAGCATGATAGAGTATTATTTATTATTTGAATGGGTAAGAACGCGGACTTAACGTCAAGCTCATCTAGTCTGGTTTACCATTTGTGATGAGGTCTAGATTAAAAACATTACTGGGTGTACTGAGTGTGGTTTTACCATAAATGGTTTCCCAATCTGTTTCCAAGAAAATACGGTTGCATTTTCTCTAAATTATACCATACGCAGCTGTACTTTAATAGTGTAACTATTCGTGTTGCCCGAACGGGTAGTCGGGAGCAAATCTGAACACAAATTAATAATTGTTTACGTAAAATGTATTTAGAGTCCAAAGTTCATAGGAAGAAACTTATCTGACAGCTACAAAAGCAACTAAATCTACTTTCATGTATTCATGCGTCAAGTAATATGATTTTATTAGACCACTTCTGCTATATATTATTAATAGCTATAAAATAACACTAATAATATAGTGAACTGTTATCAATAATTTCCACAAAGTATGTTTGTATTTTGTACAAGGTTCTTCCTACCAGAATCGTACTAGGTGTCAAATCTTACCTGCTTGTGCATTTAAGGGTAGAAGGTACATTGATGGCTCCACCAGTTTCAGTAGAACTGCTCCGGAAGGTGTTGAGATAGTTTGACTCTTCAGGTATAGTTCAAGAATCTGTATCGCAGTCAGATCGTTGACAGACCTGAGAAATTCACCGACAATACGTCTGGCCGCTTCAACTTCAGAGATTTGAAATGCTCTCAGCATCAATCCATTCGTATGAGATTTTATTTTGCCAGGAATCAATGGAAGGGTGTTACTATTGTCTAATGGTTGATTACTGATGTGTTTGTCATCAGTAGAGTTAACGTCAGTGGGATTGTCTTTAGAAAAATTGTTGTAAAAAGTATTTTTTTGGGAGATAATTTCATCAGGCGTCAGTGGAAGGGTGTCACCAATCGGTTCATTGTCAAAAGGTTGGACGGTTTTACCGTCAGATGGTTTGATATTAATGTGGTTGTTATCAGATAGTTTGTCATCAAACATGTTTCCATAAATTGGATTATTACCAGAAGGGTTGCTGAGTGAAGGTGTGTCGTTGAAGGATTTTCTCCCCAAAGGTATGTTGATTAATCGTGTAAGAGAGGAATACATTCCAGAATCTGAAACGAGAGTAATCCCAACATGTGAAGTTATATTCAATAGCTAGTTAAATAGAGCATTATTAACTTATTTATTTCCCCTGGTTCCATTCGTGAATACAGCATAGATTATTTACGCTAGTGAAATAGGGATGAGAATGGTAGACTTTTAGATTAAATGTACCCACATTTTCGGGGAGGGGGAGTAGGGAACAATATGTAAAAAAACCTAAGTACATTCGACCAGGATTTGAATGTGGTCTAGTAAATACTTAATTAAAAACACCATCATTACAGCGATTAAAATTTGGGAAGTTGTGGCGAAGGGGGGGCATAAAAATGTGTAACAAAATATAAATTTTAAGATACAATATTATAAACTTTCTTTAATAATGATTTATAACTTGAAATCAAATGTTTGAGAATAGGTTTTCAGTAAACTACGCCTAAATAAAAATAAATGCTACGGAACTTCGAACAGACTTAGCTTTATTGTTTAGACATGAAGACATTTTTCTCAAAACTATTAATAAATGTGAAACGAAATATTATACACTAGCAAACCCAAGAATAAATCGCACTATACTTATGCAAAACAAGAGTCCCGGTTTTAAATTTTATAATTTTATTTCTAAAGAATTAATGTCCTCATTTGTATGTTTGGACCAATAAAAAAGACCAATATTAGGTCCAGAAGGGTCAACACTTCATATTAAATTTTCGACTTTCGGTTAAAATTTTGACATTTTATTAGGTGTTGCACATCTTTAGGTCATCACATTGCTATTAAATTCCTTATTTATAAATTTGGACCAATAAAAATGTAAATATTGACTATTAAGTCTGAAATGGAGCTAGATCATTGTTGTACAAACATTTCTCCTAAGAGGTTTAAGGAAAAATAACACAAACTTTTTTAGAAACCTACTTATATTTAATTACTCTATGGCATTGGAGAATTATTGCGTTAAAACTTAGGCTGTATCTCCTTAAAACTAGAGCTCACAAAACTGTATTAAGTAATTTGCTAATATCTCAGAAACTGTTAGTTTTATAAAAATATAATTCAAATAAAAGTTTTTTATTTTTAATAGTACTACAATTTTTCAATGTTAAGTTATTTCATATCTCAAATAGTTTCGGAGATATGATAAAAAGTGAGAATTTACGCATCTGACCAGAGCCCTTAAATTCATTTTTCTGAAATGTTGAGAGTAGCCATTTTGTTTGGAATATTTATTAATGTTCATAAATTAAATTTAATCAAAATCGTTATAGCCGATTTTGAGAAAATCGACTTTTTCTCTTTTTTCCCTGCAGTAAATTACCCTTAATTTTAGGGTTAGATATCCAATTCCAAAACTCCCTCGCGAAAACCCTATGAAAACCCTAGATACCAAGTTTTATCCCGATCGGTAAAATAGTTTAGGCTCTAGTTGGAGGTACAGACAGACGGACAGACAGAGAGACAGACAGAAGGAAATTCAAAAACAACTTTTTTGGATTCGGGGATTCATGAAACGTCGAGATTCGTCAAAATCTCGAGTTCAATTTTTTTTGACGATCACAATACTTTATCTACCTATAAGATAGCGAGAAAGTAAATATGGTATATATTGTTTATCACAATAATCACTATATAGAAAAAAAAGTTTAAATAAAATTGTTCAGATCATTTAAAAAATAAAACTAACACTATCGATATGTAATTCGTAAGCTTGCCACAAATTTGTATATATGTAAAAATATATATACATTAATGAAAAACCATTCCCAGACAATCATTTTGAACGAACAGCTAAAAGCCATTTTCGAAAAATTCCAAATTTTCTTAAATTTGTCTCAACTAAACCATCCTTAAATTAATTTATTTAAAAAAATAAACATTTGGTATTAATATAACATAGTCTCCAGATATGAATTTGAACAAAATCGTTAAATCTATTTTTCAAAAAGTTCAAATAAAAAATATATTATCAACAAACCACTATTAAATGATGATTTTAATTAATAAATAAAATTATTGATATTATAAGAATCTTACCAGGTATCAATTTTGATCCAAATCCTTTAGAGCCATTATTAAAATACAATTTTTTTAAAAAAAATCACTCATCAGTCAGCTACCCCTAAACAAAATTAACCCCCCCAAAAAGGTATATATTTTCATTTCTCATGTCAACCCTCCCCAGATATTCATTCTAAACAAAATTGTTCAAGCCATTTTAAAAAAATTGAAATGTTCAAAATTCACTCATACCCTTAAATTAAGTTCTAAGAGTCAAAATATAAAAAAAATCTCGATTGAGCCATTTAATATCTAAATATAAATTTTGAACAAAATCCATTAAAGCTTACTGGATCAATGCCAAGGAACAGACTGACAGACAGACATAGGAAAAGAAAGAGTAAATATTGTAAAATACACTTTTTTTTGTTCGGTGTCATATAAAACGTAAAGATACTTCATAATCTCGGTGTCGAAAAGTTTCATGATTACAATTATTTTTCTTTATAAGATAAAGTAATAATGCTAAAATACTTATAAATTTAATGTATAACTATAATCATCAACATCGGTGGACACGTGGACTAAATGTCAGCAACAGGCCTACCAGGGGCTTAAACCGGGCCCAGTACGAGGGTTGGGCCTCCCTTTCTTTGTACTGTACTACTCGATTTCAATGATGGTGGGAATTTATTTATCTGGTAGATGAGAGGGTGGAGCTAGCAAAAAAAAAACAGTTTTTTAGGGGTTTTAACCCCCAAGCCAAAGAGGGGCCTGGGGACCCTCCACCATGAAATGTCTAAAGAAGATATTTGGAGTGGCTCTCGTCAATAATAATTAATCCTAGAAATTGGCTCTTTCATAGGAAATTTTGAGTGGTGCACCCCCACAAACCTTTTGAAATTTGGATGCTCCCATTAGGCATCCATATACTGATTTTGGTAGGAATTACAGTATCTGGTAGTTACTAAAGTTACTGAAATAATTTTATATAGTCATGTTATCTGCGGCGGTCACTTTTGATGGATATTATCAAGACCTATTAAAATATAACACAAATAATACAGTATAATGTTATCAATGTTGACAGCAAATAAATATGTTTGAATGTTCTAAACTGCTCTTCAAAGCTATATCAGGGTATCCAGAGAGACAGTAATATAATTGTGACAAATGCCAGTAAGTTTCTCCGGAGGAAAGACCAGCTGATATATTGGGCCTGCACTATTCCTTAATGAGGAAACTTGTGGATCTGTATCTTGAAATCTTGGACTAGATATCATTGTATCAGTAGTTCCACACCCGTCAAGCACATCTAGTTTGGTTTTCCGGTAAGGGGAAGGTCATGGTTCGTTTCCCGGTTAGGAGTACTGAGGTATATTTTCCTAAATTGTTTCCCACTCTTCCTTTTAACAAATCCGGCTACATTTCTTATAGAAACTACTCTTCCTTGGCTCTACACCATTAGCGTAGCTAAAATGGATTGTACTGTACATTCATATTTTATTTCCGAATGTTTAAATATTAACTGTTTTAGCTAAAGGTGTTTTGATAAATTAATATTCATCTACCACATCGTTGGTCACACGGTCTAACTCAGGGGTCCCTAATTATTTTTAATGGAGGTCTGTTTTAAAAACTCGACATACTTCCATGGTCCTGCAAAACTTTAACAGTGACTCAAGCTAAAGCCCTATAGGAGGACTAAACTAATTCAAAAAGTTGATTTTCTTTCCTTTTAGTTATTTTACGTATTTATTATTACCGGCCTTCCCTATCTACCACCACCAACCACCACCGAAATAGCAGCGTTTCTTCTGTTTATCGCTATCTCGTCAATGTCCTTAAAATGTATCTGCGATCCGGATGTGGTCTGCCACTTGGTGACCACTGGTCTAACTCGTTAAGTTCGTAATAGACTTGATGGCTGTTGACAAGTTGCTAGAGATTATAATCTCCGCTGGGCTCAAAGGAGCGGCTTTTTACATGAGATTTATCAGTCATCAAAGTTTTCCCATTCCCTCTCCATGCCAATGCAGGTTCATTTAATTTCTCCCTTCCAATCCCATCACCGTAGAAATAGCCGTTAGTATTCTAAGTATTGAATGTATGTATATCCAAATTCTATAATATAATTGGTGTTGATAAATTAAACATTTATGAAACCCCGATTTTTCTTGAATCTTTTTTTCATTAAATTTTTATTTATATTATATGTTTTTTTAAATGTTTAAACAAGGCATTTCTTTTGGATTTTATATTTTACCGGAGAACTTTAAGAACTTTATAAAGGGGCCGTTAGTTAATAAAAAAAATATCGGTAATTTCACAGAGTTGATTTTATTGAAATATTTAACGCAAAGGCACTGTTTATAAACTTGTGAATGAGTTGATAAAATGAAATAATTCTTATTTGTATAACGTAATGGAAATACATTAGCTTTTTTTAAGTTACCACGTCAAATATATTTTCTCATATTAATTTTGTATCTCATATTTATTCAATTAAAATACCACAATACACAATTTTTAAATTCACATATGTATTAATAAGTAACATTGAATATGTTGCTAATCATGTCAATGTTGTAATTACTTACTATTCAGACCGATTAAATCAATGTGTGACCAAAGTAGAAACCTTTACTCTATGACATTGAAGTTTGTCTGTGTGATAATTATTTCATTCATCAAGAATTGAGAAAATTTATTTTAGTAAGAAAAAAAATATTCTCTTAGATAAGGCTTTGCATATCATTTTTTAATTATTTTGGCTCTATTTGTTTTTCTTGTAAAACTACTGTTCTATTTTGATTAGCCATTTATAGCTCTAAATTGTTAAAAAGAAGAGAAATAAAATGATTATATTTTATATTGATATTTCATATTAGGAGAAACATCATTTAAAAATAGTCATAATGTTTAACAGGACCTACCTATTCAAGAATTTTGATAATGACTAACTAGCACTTTATTTAATTTGATTGAAAATAGTTGAAGGGCATAATCTGGATTAAAATATTACTTTTACAGCATCAACTTCAACCAATTAAAGTAATAATGTTAAATTTTTATTTTCATTTATTTTTTAAACTTACTATAGATGATAATTATTTTAATAGCCTTTATTTGATAGAAATAGGACAATTAGGGGAAACGTTGACCTGCCCAATTGTATAAATTGAATATATAAAATTAAAATACCATTTTAAAAGATCAAAAGAATATTGTCTATAGATAATTTAAAATATTGTAATTCTGTTAATAAAAATGCCACTTACATTTATAAAGAGCTCATAATTTTTAAGTTATTTTTACGTCATATTCCAATAAACAATCAAACTTACCTAATTCTGGTGTCACAGGCCAAATAGCCATTAATGGAACAGTGTTTTTCACCAGTAAAAGGCCGAGTGTATCTAAGGGAAGAGTTCTATCCTCCAAAAACTCCTGTAAAACCTTATTCATCTCAGGGTTTTCGGGAGACTCAAACATCTCAGCAACAATCGAGTTGGCGTCCAAGATATCATCTTTCTGGAGAGGTTTAACCGCAAAGCTTTCTTCCTCTGGGATTTCTGTATTGGGGGTTGAAGGTGAGTTTGGGTGTAGGGGGGCTTCACGATTTATTGAAAATCCCATTATCTTCCTTCGAGCTGAAACAAAAGAACCAACGCATTCACTTATGATCTTTTTGAAAAAAAAAAGTACCATTAAAAACTTTAGTCAACAATATACATAAACTAACTGTGCACCGAATCTACCCATTTGGACTATCAGCATATTTACACTAAAGGGGTAGGAGTGAGAAAGATCCATTTTAAAGGAACATTACCCGTATTTGCATGAAAATTGAATGAGAATCCACTTAGGAAAATCCACCTTTCATATTAAGGTGCTAAGACGACCATTGGGCTCAGCCGTCATTAATGGGGAGATCAGGTTTGAAATTTTGACTGAGGTAAACGGGAGTGAATTTTTAGATTTAATTTCAAATGTGGACCACCAACTAATCTCCAAGCTATCATTAGCACCACGTCTTACTACCCGTTTGGTTTGTACACCTATGGACGGGTTACTCCAAATGTTAGGGAATAAGAAGGCTTAATTTAAAAGAAGTGTACCAGTATTTGCGTGGAGGGTCAGTGGAAAACCATTTATGAAAAACCACCCTCAGTATACTAGACTGGGATTGAACCTTGATCTCGTCATCATCGGCAGTCTAATCTATTGCAAGTGTGACGCCTTAGACAATGCAGCCACCGAAGTGCGTTCCAAACTATTATAAATTTCTTAGCACTGCGTCTTACTACCCGTTAATTCTAAATTAATGTTGTTTAATCTATCTTCCATCATTGTGATTAGCTTACTAAAATAGTTTTTAGAGCATTACATATTTTTGGCCAAAATAAATCAAATATTTCTCCAGTAGCAACATATAATTTAATTTTCTGCACATGCTGTTTAAACAGATCTTAAATATTTTGTCAAAACTTTTTAGATAAAGAGAAAAAGTTTTGACAAAATTCCAGGACACCCTTGACAGATATTCAAGATCAATTGATATCAGCATGTGCAGAAAACTAAACTCTATGTTGCTACTGGAGAAATGTTTGATTTATTTTTGCAAAAAAAATTATATTCTATAAAAACTGTAAAAAAAACTTGCGCTCCCTTCTGCCGCACCTTAACTTCTGTCAATAATGATCAAAAAAATATAATAATCCTAGAAATTATGAGGTAACCTTAGGGATAGTTTCTATTTTTAATTAGTAATTTCTGTTTTTGCTATTCCTAAACAAATTGTCACAAACACGCCATTAATTCATAAATATAAGTCTACTGGAAATAAAATATTATATTTAGTGTGGATAGCGTTACATAATATTCCTTCCTGAAATATTCTAATGAGCTATTAAAATAATTAATTAAAATTCTATGGACTCTTTTTTATGTTTTATTGAATTTTTAATCAATTTACCACTTTTATTAATATGTTTTTAATCAACATTAGCTCTCAGTGAGCCAAGCAACATATACCAAAGGAGAACTTATAATATAAGTTAACCTGAATTAGGTTAAGTAAAGTTAAACTAAATCAAGAGTTTATCCAGGAGGTGGGTGTGGGGGGCACACACCCCCTCAATAAATTAAATCAATGTTAAAGTCATTACTGGTTTTATTGTCACGTAATACTATCTTATTAACCTGATTTTATTTTTTAATTGTTATTAATAGTATTATTAAATGATTAATATTCGGTAATTATTATACTTATTTCCCTTTTATAACCTCCATTTGTTGACGTTCTTATTATTTGTTTTTAATAAATTTCAATACTAATCACATATTTCAAATTGTAGCTTACCCTTCATTTGAGGATTATTCTCAAGTCTAGCGTTACACTGAAGAATTACTTTAAGATTTAATCACAAACCTTGAACTATTTTTCTGTCAAAAATTCTTGAAGACAAACCTCCCCCGACCCGATCCAGTGAGAGCCCCCCCCTCACTAAAATCATCGATCTACCCCTGAACTAAATAAAGTTTGTCAGATTTATTTTAGTTTGGTTAAAATCAATATCAATTTGGTTAAGTTTGGGTGTACATTAAAACGTATTTAAATTACTTTTTGATTAAGTAGTTTACACCTAGCCATTAAATAACAACAACAATTTGTAACCTAATCTTTACTAAATAGTTTTTAAAATTATTTGACAGTATTTTTTACTGCAACGCGTCCTAAAATTCATTAGAGCTACCCGTAATTAACACCAATTTAGGCACAAATAGAGAGAAGAATGAAATGTCTACCATCTATCTTGCGAGAGGACGGTAAAACTACAAGAAACATCCCAATGTGTAAGACTACAAGAAACATCCCAATGTGTAAGACTACAAGAAACATCCCAATGTGTAAAACTACAAGAAACATCCCAATGTGTAAAACTACAAGAAACATCCCAATGTGTAAGACTACAAGAAACATCCCAATGTGTAAAACTAGAAGAAACATCCCAATGTGTAAGACTACAAGAAACATCCCAATGTGTAAGACTACAAGAAACATCCCAATGTGTAAAACTAAAAGAAACATCCCAATGTGTAAGACTACAAGAAACATCCCAATGTGTAAGACTAGCCCCATTACATCCTATCAGGATATGAGTAACCCAGCCAAACTCGCTGGCGGCCCTGTACAGTTCTTTTAGTACCACGTCCTACTACTTGTTCAGGTTTTACGCCTATGTACTAATTACTCAAATGGGTTAAGGAGGAAGAAGGCTTAATTTATAGGAAATGTACTCTTATCTGCGTGGAGGGAGAGTGGAAAATAATTTAGGGAAAAAACTAGGCTCAACCAATCGGGATTCTAACCCCGATCTCCCTGTCATTGGCAGTCTAGCCTTAGATTTTAAGTCACGTATAGAAATTAGTTTTATCTTAGAAACAAGCATTTTTTCTCAAACTAACTGAAGGTTTTTTTTACAAAATCATCGTAAAAAAGTTTTGATTTTCCCTGTATTAGCCAATAACTTATTAGAAACATAATATAAATATTTTTTATTTGCATAGGATATTAAAATATTTTTTTATTAGCACCACGTCTTACTACCCATTCGGGCTATACGCTTATGTACTAATTAAGCTAGTGATTTTAGAGATTAGTACACCCAACCGATATTTGAATCCTGATCTCCCCATCACCGGCAGTCTAGTCTAATCCAATGCGAGAGTAGCGCGCTGGACCATGCGGCTACCGAGGCGGGCTCTTATGATAGTACCCATGTGGGCTATCCTCATATTTAATCTAATTTTGAAGCGGAGAGGAAGGGGGAATTTAGGGGAAATGTACAGTACATACATTTGCATGGAGGTAAAAAAAACATTTAGTAGAAAAAATCACTCTCAGAACACTCGACCGGGACTCAATCTCGAACCCTCTCCATCACCGACAAATCAAACTAGGTGAAACTTGTTTTTTGCCTACTGAGGCGGGTGGATATAAGACCAAAAGTTTATTTAAAATAAAACATCAGATTAAGAATATTTTTATACAAAATAAGTTTAAGGCAATAGCATTCATTATTTAATTTATTATTAACTTACACATTTTTAAATATAATGATTGATTAGCAATAAATTTTAAAAAGTTGATAAAATAATTTTAAAATGTATATTTAAGTGTTTACTTAGAAAGTGGATGAAAGAACTGTATCTGACACTTATACAAGTTATTTTACTTTTCTCTATGTATTACTAATCCCAACCCCCACATCACAAAACAGCTAGAATGGATGAGCTTGACGTTTGGTCCTCGTGACCACCAGTGTGTATTTACATAAGTTACTAAAACTAGTCGATCTTGATGGTCTTGATCTAAAGTGCTCGGCTCAGGACCCGATGTCCATGGGTTCAGACCTAGTTGGGGTCGACGGATTCTCCTTGAGTGATAAAAATATGTAGCACAACTTCCTTCGGAGGGTAAGTAAAGCCATAAGTCCCATGTCAATTGTGATATGTAAGAGATCCCTGGAAGGTATGTGAAAATATCTTTCCCGACAAAATTTGTAAGCCCTTTTGTTATCGCTCATAGAAATTCCCGTGTGCTGATATAATCAATCGGTTCAAAAAGTAAACTTTAAAAATCTCAAATAAATAAAAATTAAAGTACGTAGGCCTACTTAAACTAATTTCATATACTGCAGCTGTCACTTCTAGTAGGTAGGCCTACTCTCAATCTACTATTATAATATTAATACTAATAAAATGGTAAAGTTTTATTAGCTGGCTAAAAATCGCCTATTTTTTCTTAATAGTCCTTTCTTCCATGTGATATATATAAAAAGTTCTAATCAATTTACAACTATTATTATTTAAAAAGAATATTAAGATAATTAACTGGAAATAAAACTTCCTCAAGTATGATTACCAAAATTAATGTATTTAAATATTGAATTGGACAAAGTAACCTTAGTTAAAATGGGGTTTATCTACATTTCAAGTAAAAATTCAATCAAAAATAAATCTTACATTAAAATCCCACAAGATTTTTTTAAATTATTTTATTTCTCATATAGAAAACATAATCATGTTTTGTTTTGTTTTTGCTTTGAGGATGGACTAAAAAAATGGGTTTTATATGCATGTCCATCCGTCTAAATTTCTGTTGGTACTTGTGGCTACAGCCAAAAAGATTTTATGGATTTAGTTTAATATATATATACATATATATGTTTCCCTTTAGGGGAAATCCTGATTTCCTAAAATTAAGGAGAGTATTACTGATAAATGATTTTTGAAATTTCTAGAATTTTTTGAAAATAAAATTCTAGGGAACTTTTTATATTATAAATAACGTTATTTGCTGGTTATACAGAGAAAATTTATTTCAAGAACAGTTTAATCAGTCATCACTTTTTTTTTACTATAAATTGTTAGAAAATTGCTTTAACGATTCTATTCAAAATGGTGGTCTTCGGAGTGTTTTACATTACAAATAACATTGTATTCTTGTTTTTCTGATAAAATTTACCCAAGGGTGGTTTACTAATGATAATTTAAAAAATTGAAATTATTTATAAATATATGAAATAATTTTTTTAAATTTATATCTGAAGACTGAAGATTTTTCAAATGATTATCGGTATAGTACTTTTTTTTTAGAAAATCTTGTAAAGTTTACTGATCAATCAATTTTTGTAAAAAAAATATAAAATATTATATTATTTGAGAAAGTTTTTACGATCGTGTCGTATTAATTATTTACAACTGTATATTTTACCCATTGCTTAAATTTAAGTTTGAATAAATTATTTGTTTGTATTATATGTTTAAATTTCAATTTTTTGCATTTGACGTAGACTTTCTGAACAAACTTATCATATTAACACACGATACATAAACTAACACAATTCTTGAAAAATACATCTTGCCTCTGGGCATTGCTATGAAAGTAAAAGCCTCAATTTCAACACTAATACATTTTTGGGTCATCCTGAGAATCGAATTTGGTTTAGATAGCCTAGCATGTGAATAGTTACTTACCAGGATGTGCCGCTGAAATCGCCAGAAAACACAACAAGGTGATGATATTCATCCTAGAGAATATTCAATAAACACTTATAAGACGTCTCTTAACGTAGCACTAATGAACACACAATGTGAGTTGTCTGCAGTCCCTCTCCAGTATTTATAAGACTGAACTTTTAACCCTTTCATTTCTGGGCAAATACCTCGTTACTTGCCTTAAGCCTGATTCACACGGTGAGAGCTACTGGTTTTCCAGTAAGTCAGTAGATGGCCTTCTGAGTGGACAGCTACTGGGTTCTTCTGTGCTGACCCTTGCTTTCCACACGGGGTAGTCAGGGACATAGTAGATGGCCTTCTGAGTTGGACAGATACTGGGTTCTTCTGTGCTGACCCTTGCTTTCCACACGGGGTAGTCAGGGACATAGTAGATGGCCTTCTGAGTGGACAGCTACTGGGTTCTTCTGTGCTGACCCTTGCTTTCCACACGGGGTAGTCAGGGACATTGCTGTTATTTCCAATCTTGGTTGGGTGTACTGAGGGTGTTTCCTCACAAAATATTTTCCACTCTACCTCCACGCAAATGCAGGTACACTTCCTATAAATATAACTTTCCTCATCCTTAAAAAACTATTAGCGTAATTAGTATATAGGTGTATGACCCGAAATGGTAGTAAGACGTGGTGCTAATAAAAAGCAACAATCTGTCAACGTGCAAACATAATAGTGCGTGTAGATGTATCAGCAAGAGTAAAATTTAAAATAACACTCGCCTCAGACACAAATTTCAGAATACTGTCAGACTTTATCCGTGCATCGAAGTGGCCAGTAAAACAAAAACTTTTAAAGTATCTGGCCAACTCGCACAGTCAGTTGCCTAACTCAACCAATCTGTTTACACAAAAATAGTATTCTGAAAATTAAAAAATGACACCCGGACACGGTAATCGAACCCGGGACCTTTTTGGCTTAGTACGCCGATGTTCTACCCACTGAGCTATCTAGGATTCGTCCCGTGCCCAGGGTCATTCTACACTCATATTTTAAGGCAGAGTCTATGATGGACGTGCCTAAATCGTCGGCTATTAATATGACTATATTAATATCACGAGCTATCAGATAACGCAGCCACCTTCGACTCGGTAGTTGGCTTCATGCTGCCATTTGTACAAGCCAAAAAGGTCCCGGGTTCGATTCCCGTGTCCGGGTGTCATTTTTCAATTTTCAGAATATGATATCTAAATGGAGAATCCCTCACTAAAACAAAACATAAATAATAGATTCGGTTATTTGATTCTAGGAAAACAGTAGCTGACCCTCAGCTTCCGGCTCTATCAACTTTCTGACCAGCTCGTACCGTGTAAACCAGGCGTTAGTCAAGCAGGGAACAACCTATTTCTTAATCAATTTCTCCGGATTCTCCCAAAACCCTGAAAAGAGGCTTGTGGAGAGAAGGGGGAGTTGTCACAGTGATGATTCATGAGGCGATAGTTTTTGGCAGGTGATTTGAAGACATTTGATGTCAATTAAACATGATGACAGTGTTTCCTTTATACAAGACTGGTCGTGTACGGGTATGTGCACATTGCTTGGACCCTTTCAGACCAAGGTCTAGGCCTAACCTTTGGCAATGGGGTTCCCCCCTCTCCCCAATTAAATTGAGGTGTGGTTGATCACAGCTGCCCTTTTCATGGTTTTGTTTTTAAGGGTGGTTTCAAGTGATCACATACATCGCAATTTTCTTTTCAATCGATATTCTTTTAAGTTGATAGATTTTAACGCTAAATTATGTTAAGGATTAATTTATAATATACAGATGAGAAGGATGGTTGGAGGAAGTGCATCCACATTGACCTGAAGGGGAGAAGGGGAGGGATATATGGACAGTGATAATTCACTCGTGAAAGATCGTATCTAGTAAACCATGTCGAGATCCAAAATTCGACATTTCCATCACCTGCATTCATGTATGTAGTGATCTTTACGTCGTGTACAGTGTGACCACCAGTTCAGGTGAAAAAAAAATTGATAGATCTAGGTCTAGAAGATAGCATGGTTGTTTTATTGTTATATTGACGTGTTGACAAAATTGTATTCTTTCGTTTGATGTTTATGATAGCCAGTATGTGTTTCTTAGTTTGTAAGTTTTGTTTAATTTACTGGGTAAGTTTTAACACTGGCCCAAAATGGAACAATGGTATATTTTATTTAACCAAGCTCATGAATCAAACACGCCAAAATATGAACATTAAAAACTAACTGAGATTAAAAAAAATTGCCCGAAAGTTATTTTAAATTTAAAAACACTAAACACTTTTCTAAAAAAACTATCATATTTGCCCAATTAAAAGTGTAAATATTGGATCAGCCTATTTGAGATCCCTTGGACTTAAATTAATAATAGAAAATTTTATATTCGTGAAAAAGCTTAAGAACAATATTCCCCTTTATAATGACCCTTGTCGATAAAGCTCCGCCCTAATATCATTTTCAATTAGTACGTTTCACAACAAAATTACTAATGATTTATTTTAAGTGGTAGGGATTGAGCAAGTTGTTTGGAGAAGATCACCAGCATTTGCTAAGATATGGGGTGGGAAAACTATAATGCTAGATGGCTCGTGATAAACCACCCTACACCCAACTGAGATTCGAACCTTGACCATCTCGTCATCAGCGGGTCAGTCTGTTGAGAGCCTATTGATTTAAAGTAAAGAGTCGATCACATTAAACTACTGCCAGTCCCCTTTGTTTGATAGCTAGGATGTTCGACCACAAAGCTAGGGGACTTTGGTTCGATTCAGGGTGGTGTCCACAGATATATACCATGTGTATCCTATTCGGTTCCGTTCTCTTATTGAATTGTCCAAGGCTAAGTTAGTTTGTAAGTCATGTTCTATTATATGTGTGTTTTTATAAAGGGTAGCTTAAATACACCAGTAAAAAAATCAAGTCAATTTAAATGTTTTCATGACATGGTTAAGGTTTGTGTCTAAAACAGTAGCTTGTACCAACTTAGAGCAATGAGAGAAATAATATTAAACAAAGGTGTATTGATTATACTACAATGGTTTAATTAATTATTTCTCATTTGTGTATACTCCCTGGGCATATACTTAAAGGTACTACATGGTAGAGCACTGAGTAAAGTGATAAACGTTTAGGAATCTCACATGGTTTGATATCTTTTAATATTGTTTTCCCCAAAATGTAGGCGAAAGTTTTGACCAGATAAAAGTTTAAATCTCAAGTTCAAAAAATGATGACTACTTACATAAAACCCTATAAAACAATCCCACATTATCATAAAATTTTCTTCTGTGGCCCTACCAAATCATGACTTTATTTGCTAAAGCAAGCCTTGATCTAGGTTTCTAAATTTTAATTTAATCATTATTATTATTATTATTATTATTATTATTATTATTATTATTATTATTAGCACCGCGTCTTACTACCCGTTCGGGTTATACACACTCACGTTAATGTGTAATGGTAGGGTGATTTTGAGATAAAATGGAGGACCTACAGTTTAACGTGGAATCCGAACCACAGTGGAGGCCTGGCATTCCTCACATTCACAAGTTGTGATTAATACACATCTTGTCAGAGGTGAAGGAAGGGTTTGACAATCAGATAAATCTGTGCCGGGACCGAGGATTGAACCCCGGACCCCCAGCACAGAAGTCTGACACCTTACGCCCCACCAGGTCACCTTGATTTAATTAACCTCAGAAGTATAAATTTTCGCGTAATGCTTTGTTGATTTTTAAAATTTTTATTTAAAATTTAAACTTTTTAACTAACTGCTCTTAAACCTGCTGATAAGTTTTACCTACATTTTGTAAAAAAAAAAAAAAATTAAGTAATGCGGGCTTTCTAAACGTCAGCAATCCATCTCAATGCTCTTCCATGCAATCTTATTTAATATGTAAGTGCAAAAGCACTAAGACTAAGGTAGATTATTACAATAGTGCGTATCTCACCCAGGCTATCCACACATAAACACTATTAGGGAAGGGATGGAAAAGGTACCATTTTCCAGAAATTCATCCGAATTTGTAGGGAGAGAGCAAGAGAACGGGAGAAACCATTCATGAAAAAAAAAAGTCAGTATATCCACCTGGAATTCGAAATACAACACTTTCCTTTACAGTACCAACAAACCTGGCATTACGATAGTGACGCCTGACGCCTTTTACTGCGTTGCTTATATATATACATTTTAAATGTAACATCAAACTTTTGAATATAAAATAACTAAAACATTGGGTGGAGGTAACACTGAAGCCACTCATCGAATAACAAACCAACGGAAAATGAAAGTGAACTTACTCTAAAGCGAAAATTTATTTTATTTCGGTATTTGAAGTTGACATTTTAAACATTAGTTTTAGCTGTACGTTTAGCACAAGACCCGTTTTATTCGCCAAGTCTAACCTACCATCAGTAATAAATACATTTAACAACGGTAATTTGAGTTGGAAATGAGGTATAATTTAGAGGGAAAATACTCATTTGCATGTAATAGAAGAAATTGGAAATTATCTAGTAAAAACGACCTTAATTACACGTGGACGGTATTCGAACCTTGACCTTCCCATCACTGGCAAACCCGACTATATGAGCCTAATATTTATTCCACGTGCCTACTGATGAGGGTCACAAGGGTTATTATGGGTTAATCTAAGGGGCTGAGATGAGGAGGGTAGTCTGAGGTGCCCCACACTAGCGTACTTAGAGACTGGGAAAACCATCGTGATAACTCGACTATTGAAGAATCACCCAATCAGAGTTCCAACCTTCGCCCTTCAATCAACAGCAGAAGGCACATTGCAATGCCTTAGCTTAGATGACTCAAACCCCTCTGCGGCTCATTTTATAAAGATGGCGCTGCCATAGTAACTTATAGGAACTAATTTAATCCAAAGAGTCCATCTCAACCTTTGTATTTCATGTAAATTAAGTAGGTAAAACAGGTCAAACCAGACAACACATTTTGATGCTGTTTTCTGGAGCCTTAATTAGAAAACGATGGGATTAATACCCATGAAACCATTTTATCATGTTTAATATTTACAAAAAAACAAAAAAAACACTTTTAAACGAAAACAGAACTAAACTAATCCCAATTTCACTGTTGTCAAGTTAAGGATGAGAAAAATCACACCTCGACACGAAATTTTAAATGAATTTAAAAACATTGTTTATTTGTCAACATTGACAATCTATTATTACATTAACTTGGAGTGATGAGTGACAGCGGCGGTAAACATACCAAGGACTATGAAAGCAGAGAAGTAAATGTAGTCGAGGATGTTTTGATAACTACATCCTGCTCTTACAATCTTGGACCAAGTTAATATCACTTATTCTTTTCAAAACATTTCTTCAACCGGTGGATCGTCTATGTCAGGGGTTTCACACTTAAAAGTTTCCGAGGAACACAATTGAGACCGCGAGTCAATCGGCTAGTCTTTGTCAACTTGTGCAAAAACGAGAAAAGGTATTTAATTGTGAGTAAAATAAGAAGCGTTAGCTTAAACATGTTTAATTACAAACTAAACGAACTTTCCGACGAACTTTCCGACTTCCGGAGTTACGTGATGCGCGTTGAGTGGCTGCGCGGTACCACACAAGTCAATCGGGGGACAGAAAATCTAGACGGTTCGCTAGACACTATGCACGAGAATTGTATCATGGAGACAAAGAATATATATATATAAATCATTGTAGTATTTTACATTTTCTTTTATATAAATGTATATATATAATATATATATTTATATAAATGTATATATGTTTATTTGAAGAAAATGTAAAATACTACAATGATTTATATATATATATATATATATANTATATATATATGTTCATATATATATATATGTTCATATATATATATATATAAATCATTGTAGTATTTTACATTTTCTTTTATATAAATGTATGAATTAGTTTATTTACTACAGCAACATATATTTTCTGTGCTAAGCCAAAGGTCCTGAGTTCCTGAGTATCAAGTGTTAATTTCCAATGTAGAGCATAACATATAATAATCGTAATAGCATCCTATTATTTATAATTATGTCCTTGTTTGTAAGCGTAGCCGCTGTTTATTTTTATATTGTTGGACTAACAACAAAGCATATTCTGTAATAGGCTATCTCTTTTTTATTTAAGCAAAATTGCAAAATTAAATGGTTTATACTATTTTATTACAAAGAAACAAAATAATAGCTTACATGCATCTGCCTTTTAGTCGAGCAAAGCTTTTCTTTAGCAGAAATTATATTAAAAAATAACAAAATTCCGTGCTAATCATCGTGAGTCTATGACATAATTGAACCAAAAAACTAAAAGGAACTCTAAAATATGCTCGAAACTTTGTTGATTCAGAAAGTAAATGCTATTTTATTTAAAATGTTGTATGTGCCTTGTGTTTTGTCTTTCTATAAACATGTTATCAGCTCTCCCTGAACACGTGAGATAGCAATAATAACGTTTATTCAGCATGCTTCTTCTTCAATAAGATGATAGTGCTACATACTTATTTCCATCTTCAATTGTTTTGAGCTAAAACTTCAGAGTAGAACTTCGGATGAAGTTGTCGTGTGTTTGAGACCAGCCCATTTGGTACTCTCCGGGAATCATTGGAACAACAATAACAAAAAGTTCCGCATCATCCTAGTCTTCCTTAAGACATCAGTGTAATAGATGTATAATAGAATACTGGTAGGAAAGACTGTATCTGACAGCTACAAAAGTTATTAAAACGTTTTTAACATTGTCATATGTCAAACCATATGTTCTCTGGCTGTCACTTTTTTTAATAGATACTAACAAGTTGTAAAAAGATATTTTCGTTTTTTCTTAAAGTGACTTCCTACCAGAACATGGACACATCTTGGCTTGTTTTCAAAGTAAACAGCTAATTAAAACCATGGATGTTAGAAACCACCCGTTCTTCCGTGTACCGCAAGCTCAACAGTTGGGTCACAACTCTCGCCTCACGCATCACCGGACGTGGTGTCACGCCTCACCGGACGTGGTGTCACGCAAACCAAGCCTCAATCAACAGGAGAGGGGAAGGAATATCTGTAAAATTAAATAGTTCGCAAAGTAATGTTTTTAAAATATTAAACATAATATTAGACTAGTCATTGAAGAGTAATTAAAAACACATACCGGTATGATTAATAATATTTTCGTGTGAATTGGGGAAATTAAACCCCTAAATCATTACCCCCTCCACATCCTTTGGTACGGCCCTTTATATTACAATCATAATTTAATATGTATTGATATGATCTATAGAAAATGACATTTCACGTGAATTAACGTATTAATATATGAAAATGATTTAGGTAACTTATGTAACTGTTATTACTTCCTACCAGTTGCCTATAGTTGCAACCATTTTTAAACTTGAGTAAGGAGTTTCAAACTAGTGTACTGTATATCATTTCAGATAACGCAGGAAGTCAACTCTTCCTTAAATGTCAAAGTCAGAAGTGTTTTCTGTCTGGTTTAATCTGCTATTACTTTTATGGTCTTGATGTTATGGATGTAATGTAAACAATCGACTTATTTCCTAACGCAACTGTTTTTTTTTTCATCGTAACATTGCTATAGAAGGATTCTGCTAGAAAGAAACTTTTAGAAAATTAAAACATTATTTTCTCGTTTTCCTTAACAATAACATTTGCTATATTATTAATGTTTTTAAAGGTATTAATTATATATTGATAGAGGCAGTTACAAATCACAAGACTTAATACGTGAAAGTAAATCTAGTAGCATTCCTAGCTGTCAGATAAGGTTCTTCGTGAGCTTTATGGTGAGAAATGGCATGTCCAAAATGATTGTTAGTCATTGGATCTTTATTACACACATACATAATTCATTTAAGAATAGTTTAATAATACCCATAAGCGCTTACTAATTAGTAATTACGTAACAATTACGGCTTGGACATTTCCCACCTATCTTACACTAACAAAACTGACAACGTTTGGTTACGAAGTATAATTTAATTTATATATTTTAAGACTTTGGTCATTTCTATCCGTAAGCCCTATTAGTTGAATGTATTTCCTTGAGTCAGATTGTCAACATTTCAAAATCGTTTAGATCAACAAAACTCTTTCAACTGTTAATGAGAGTAGCTAAGTCCAGAATACTTCCTAGAACGCAACTGTTATCTTGACTAATCATTTAAGTGGAGTTTACCTAAATGTGTCATAGAAGTATTAGATACATAGCGTCTTATTTATGTTTTGGAAAATCCCTACAAGGCCACTGCTTCCCAACGTGTGGCCCAAGACCACCGATGGCCCACAAAGGTTCTTCAGAAAGTCCGAAAGATGCTTACTAAGGTACCGGTAAGTCATTTTATTTCAGTTCCAAAATCCTCACTAAACTTTTTTCAAATTATTATTATTATTATTATTATTATTATTATTATTATTATTATTATTATTATTATTATTATTATTATTATTATTATTATTATTAGTCGTAGAAGTATTCAAGCACTAAGGTTATTAACGATTTATTTAAGGAGGTAAGGATTAAGAGGAAAACTTAGACAAGTTCTTTAAAACCTTTGTTACTGTCACATTCCCAAACACTTATCTCAAGTGTTGCAAAAGTTTTTTCTAAGTATTTAATCGATTAAAATCTTATGCCTGGTCGTAGGCATACAAGTATGAAAGAATACCATGTTCCTATTTTAGGAGAGTAGAAATGTTGATTATATTGGTGGTTCAAACATAACTAAGACTATACAGTTTACAGATCAGACTATCACATCAATAAACATATTATAGCTCAGTAAATACCTTTACAAACCTCATATTTCACTTAGGTAAAAAAAAATCTGCTTGGACACAAAAAGAAAGAGAAATCATGATTCAAAACACAAAACTAACATTGAATGAAAATATATCAAAATACGCTGATGGGGGGGGATAACATTATAATGGGACTGAAAAAATAGGGTGTCATGAGGTGTACTGGATAGAACTAGCTCAAGATAGGTATAGGGTGTAATGAGGTGGACTGGATATAACTAGCTCAAGATAGGGTTAGGGCGTAATGAGGTGTACTGGATATAACTAACTCAAGATAGGGATAGGGTGTAATGAGGTGGACTGGATATAACTAGCTAAAGATAGGGATAGGGTGTAATGAGGTGGACTGGATATAACTAACTCAAGATAAGGATAGGGTGTAATGAGGTGGACTGGATAGAACTAGCTAAAGATAGAATTAGGTGGAGTACTTCTGTAAGTTTGACATTGAGCTTTCACGTTCCAATGTTATAGATTAAGTAAGTACTTAGGGCCTAAGTACGTAACTAATACATAAAACATATTGTCAATGATAAATAATGATAGCCCTTGGCTTGTTTCGAAGAAAACACATTTTTTAGATTTTGTTAAAAAAAAAGTTAGATTAAAACATAATTAAAAAAATCCTGTAATAAATATACGTGTTTGCGTAGAACAGGTTGAAAGCCACTGACTTGTAAGAAATGTTGATGAACAAGTGTCGATAGGGGATGAAAGAACACACCTAGAAAACCACCCCCAGTCCAACAGGTCTAGATTCGAACTTTAACCTTCCTGTCACTAGCAATCTCACCTATAGAAAGCGCCTTGGATCCCGAGACCACCGATACGGGTTTTAAACACGAAAAAATTATTCCCCTAAAAAAAATAGTCACTAGGGGAGTCAATAAAGCTAGTATGTAAACTTGGATGTCGAATGGTTCGCGCAATTAGTTAGCTTCTGCTGTACTATAACCATCCCCCGACCCACTCGCTCAATGTCAGAGCTTTCCCACCCCCTCACCCCTACTGTATAAGCCACCCCGTTTCCCTTCCCACAGTCACCCGTGAAGCCGCACTTATTGAATCTCGGTGGCTTTGTTTACTATGGGGCGTCCACGAAGCTTCCACTGCTTGTAACTACTTTAATCAAAGCTCGACTCTGTAGTACTAGACCAGCGTGTATTTTTCATCTACCACGTTTATTAACTTCTTCATCTTTTATTCGGTAGAAAATTGGACTCGGCCAAGGAGAAAGTAAATAAAACAAGAAAGTCGATATATATCGTTTGCGAGAGAGAAGGAAAATACTCGTTGGTTTTAGCACCCCTTTCCCCCTCCCTCCACAAACCAACACATCTATGGGTGTGTTCCTAAAGGATATGTAATAGCCTGTGGATTTATTTTTTTGCCTCACTTTTCCGTCATAGACGTATGAAGGATTAACCCAGTCAACGTGGTATAATATCCTGAAAGCATTTCTATCTAACGGAAAAAAAACACTATTAGGTAGGCCTACTCTTTTCTAAAAAAAAATACTAGAGTGCATGAAAAGAGAAGGAGCTTATGTGTTTATAAAAACCTAAATTTGGGGTCAATGTTCACTTTATTTAATTTTGTTTCTCAATCGTCGAATTAGATATTTTATACGATTGATACCTTTGAAAAATAAGTGTATTCTTTCTTTTTATTACTCATAAATTTTTAGTATATTCCTTTAGTTTTAAATTTAATACGTATGGCACATAAAATCTTTGTTCTTAGTTATCCAATATATCTCAAAAACGTGTTTGTAGGCCATGCATTTGTAAAACTGATCCTGCGAATCTATTTTTATCCCGTACTTTTCATCTTACTAGTCATACTGACCATACGTGTAGGGTGTATAAAATAATTGTGTAAGGAGAAAGGAAATGTACCCGCACTTCATGAAGGGAGAGTAGTAAAATATTTTTTTCAAAAGCTCAGTATTTTAGGCTGGGAATCGAACACCGCTCCCTCCGTTGCCGACCAACCAAACAAAATGTGAATGAGGCCTTAGACCAGAATTTATAAATGTATGGGCGTGTGCCACTAGGTGGCGTGCGAACACAATTTTGGTTGCACGCCAACTTGAAAAAAATACAAATTAAATATAAAATTTCCCAACATTTTATAATTTTTTTAAGTCAATAATATTTAGGCAACCATGTCACTCAATGTTATGTCACAATGATCTTTGACAAGTCAACGGCTATAAATCGTCTTGGCTCGTACATCTTGTGTGTTGTTGAAGACAACAATTTATCAAGCGAACATACATATATTGGATAGATAAATACAATAACTTGTTTCAAAATAATTTGAAAAAGCTTATTTAAGGTTCCGATTTTAACATGTTAACTATAAATTTATTGCCTTTTTTTCAGTGAAGGTTTTACTTTCAATGTTTCTATTTAAATTTATTTAAATTGATATTTTATAAAGGCCAGTTCTCACGTGTCAATGATTCATTGAAAACGAATACAAAATGAACTTTAGAACACTCATTTCATAAGACTGAATAATTGTTTAAAACTTTCATTAAAAGTGAAAAGGAATTCTACTTTTCTTCAATTCTAATGATCATTATTGATAAATGAAAACAAAATGAATAGTTAGAACATGTACTGTACATACATACTTACAAGAAATATTGAGTTCACTTTCTTTTAATATAAAGATTTAGTTAATTGTATTTATTTATTATTTGATTAATCCCATTTGACTTGTATAGAATTGGGGTGGTACAATACACTTGATTATGGGGGTTATTTGAATTTTATAAGAATATTACAATATATATTATTACAATTTGGAATGAATAGCTTAACAGTACAATTGGTTCAAGATTATACAAAATATATACGTAACAAATAAAAGAAAAAATTTCAACCTAACACTGCAACCACTTGTGACCTTGTATTGAATGTAATCCTCAATCCATGTACGCTTCTTTTTATTTAATATGTTTTCTAACTCATGTGATAACTGCACACGTGTTTCACGAACCTCAGCTCGCATTAATTTTACACGTCACCATTTCAATAAATGGAGCGGTAGTCGATCAGTCTCATCATGATGATCATGATCAATGATACACGTGAACAAATTACTTTCATTTTCAGTTTCATTAGAAATGAATCATTTAAAATGACATGCGAGAACTCGCCTTAAGACACTCACTTTGACAATTTAATACATTTTCCTTCTTTAAAATGTACACATGATTAAATTATTTACAAATTTGATTTGACTCATTCATTATATTTCTTAATATTCTACAAACTTTGATTTTTTAAATACTCGTTAAAAAATATAAATAAGGGGTGGCACACTAATCTAGATTAAAATTTAGCTAGCCTTAAGGGTCAGATTAGTCGGAAAAGTTTCGACATCCCTGCCTTAGATCCACATTTGTTCATGTAGGCCTCTATCCCTATTGCGATCTAGATGAAATTTACTACATCTTTGTAACATTGTGTATCATCTGGTACATCTTGGTTAAATATCTTCACAGTTTGGTTTCCCAACCTCCCTTCAGGATAATGTTAGTATGTTTTCTTAAAATTATTAATGGCCATTATTTTCCCTTACAATATATGTAGAGAAAGATGCTATTTGACAGCTTTAAATTAGATCCTACTAATCATAATAGAAAATATTTTTATAAAACACCCTTTTTAAAAACTTTTTTGATCATACACAAATTTTACTCAAAGAAAATTGTATCTGAAATGTTATTTAAAAGAGTTAATCATGTAAATTATCGTGGGTCAATACTCGTCATTTGTTGAAGATTGGTTTGAATAGACACCCCTTAAATAAATACAGTTTTATCACTCACTAAACAAGTTTGTATCAATAGCACTAGAAAGCTCATAATTACGTTCAAATTAAAATTCCAATCTTGTCTTATAAACACCTACATGAATTTATCACTTTCAGAGATGGTAAATAAATATTAAGTCCACGCAAAGATAAAAAAATGTGTTATGAGTTCGCCATTATAATATAAATTATTATGTAATAATTTAAA
This sequence comes from Timema genevievae, assembly GCA_902155825.1. NCBI lineage: Eukaryota > Metazoa > Arthropoda > Insecta > Phasmatodea > Timematidae > Timema > Timema genevievae. The sequence continues at coordinate 14,012 of CABFWO010001975.1, read as the reverse complement.
AATAACCAATAATAATAACTTATTATCTGTACCAAGGGATCACGTGTAAAAACGTTTCAGTCTCGTTTGATCTGGTTACCAAGTGACGGGAAGGTCTATGTTCGAATCCAAGGTGGGCGTAATAAAGTTATTTTATTCTCAAATATTTTCCCACTCTCCTTCCATGCAAATTCAGTCACACTTGTTCTAAGTAGTAACTTTATAATCCCTAATCATTAGTGACGGGCACAATCGAGTAAAATTAATCGAGTAACTCGATTGTGTTGTGTAATCGGTTGTACTCGATTCTTCCGGGATTACTCGAGTAACTTTTATTCGGACCTTGTTATTCTTTTATTTCCTCTTTACTTCCAGCTAAGTGAGAATCGACCTTATTGGCTGGACTGTTTACCATGCTATTTCCATTTAAAAGGTATATTTCCTTAGAGCTCATTTTTCACCAACAGTATCTGCTGCCACGCAAAAATAACCCTTTATGGTTTAAATGTTGCACATGCGTTTTCAATACAAAATACTCGCAGATGTAAGGTGCACAATCGAAAAGCATGCTAACTAAGCGTATCACATTTCTGATTCTTTTTAAAAGTACTCGATGAAAGTTACCCCATTTTTTTTACTCGGCACCTCGGCAGTCTTATTTCCACAATCGCATATAACGAAACTAATTGTAGTCTTTATTGGTTATTTTATTGATTATAATTTCTCCTTAGTAAAATAAGATTATTTATAAATTGAAACTAATTAGAGTAAGTTAGAAAAAATAGAAAAAAAAGTTTTCACTTTTAAAAAGGTACAATTATAATCATTTTCTTTAACATGTCTGTATAAAGAAAAGTTTATTTTTATTAAAAAGAGCACAAAACTTTTTTTTGTGAGACACTTCTTAAAACGCCTACTTTCATATTGACTGTACATGCAACGTGAAACCTGAAAATAAAGAGATGGAGGTCACTGTCAGTGTTGACTGCCTTTTACAGGAAGAGATCATTGACATGTTATTAGTGTCGAGTTCCATTGTAAGACTCCCGAGTAATGTTGTAAGACCGATTGCCATGGGACGATTCGAGTAGATGATTCGAGTAATTTTACACGATTACTCGATTCTTTTTAAAGAGAATCAATCGAGTGATTACTCGATTCTTAGAATTACTCGATTGTGCCCATCACTACTGATCATTAATTATTATTATTATTAGTGTTGCTGTGATGGGTTGTTAAACGCTGTGCCCAACTAACTTATATATTTTATGATGGCAATCTTTTATAAAAATATAACTGTAATAAAGGTTTTAGGACAAACTTATAGCATTTTAATTTAATATTATTGTATTATTTGTAATTTTTCACACCCCTTTATACCAAACTTCAGCCTTGTTCTTTTAGGTATGCTCTATTTTCACTAAGTGCAGTTTTGCTCATGCGCACCAGTAAAATGAGCTCAACTTCTCTAATTTATCTTACAGCCCACATACAAACTGTAATTTTTAAAATATATGAATGAACGCTACACGTTTATAAAATTTTGATTCAATCGAACTTCATCTTGAAGTTAAAAGGTCAAAGAATGTTGTCCTGTGCAGCTGTACGCTGATACAGCACGTAAACACGATTCAGAACGCGAATTGAAGTGAATTATTTACTATTATTTAGCACCTTGTTTTACCACCCGTTCGGGTTATACGCTTAAGTACTATTTACGCTAATGGATTAGGAATTGAGAAGGTTAAATTTAAAAGAAGTGAATCCTCATTTGCGTTGAGGGAGAGTGGAAAACCATTTAGGAAAAACCACTCCCAGTTCACCCGACCTAGTTTCGAACCTTAATCTCCCCGTCCTCGGCAGTCTAGCTCAACACGAAACTAGCACGTTAGCCAACTACGCCACCGAGGTGGGTTGAAATGAATTGATCTCGATATGTTTAAGTTCGCTTCGTATATCAGAATACAAATTAAATACTAACATCCTGTTAGTTTAGTTGTTTTAAACCATTAATTTATTTTATCATAATCATTGGGTGGCTTTACGTCAAAAATGATATTTCTACTTTTAATGTACGGCCAATTCTTTCAAAGATATATTCTTTTATTTATTTTGACAGTTATTTCCTATAGGTAAAAAAAAAGACATTTATCCTCAAGATATTTAAATCGTTTGGTAAAATTTGAGGTCGATTGATAGATACCTTAAGCGTCAACATTCCCCCGCCTCCCTTTTTTATATTTTCTGGGAACTGCCTCCTTTTCAAAATAAAGGGGATGCCGGGGTGTATAGGCATCAAATCGATTGTCGGTAAGAAACATATATTACCTTGTGATAAACCTGTTAAAATTGTTGTATGGGCTATAGATAGTTATCCAATGTTGTCACTGATAGGCAGTTCCATTACATAGGCCCTGTTTGGAATTAAGTAACCAAGGAACATTATTATACTACCTATTTATAAGTTTAAATTCTTGTAGCGATGTTCCTGGGAGCGTCAAACAGTTTATAAAGACTCTACTAGATATTTGGCTTTTCCCGATCATTCTTACAGTCGACTGAGCTCCCATAACAATGGACCTCTCCTTCTGAAATACTAATTAACTCGTGATTTATTGGTGCACTTCCGTAACTTCTCGGACACAAATTGGCCGCTTGAAAATTGAAATATCAGTTCGGCTCAGCCTATCTCTGAATGTTTCCTTAACTAGCGAGCCGCTTGTCCATGTTCCCTCTGGCCCTTATATTATATTTTCTTTCAAGGCTTCACCCCGTCATATTCACTATCACCATCCTCTCATCGGAACATGGAAGGAACCTCTACAGAAGGGATGTACTATTAGTACATTCGGTCGTCCCGTGTGAAACGATAAATTAGTCTTGGCTAATCTTTCCGCAAACTGGGCTACAGATTAATGTAGCCCAAAGACGCCCTTTTTATTATTATTTGCTGATAATTGAGGCTCCTGTCGATTTCACGTGCATTATTGCTTAGTTTGATCATTTTAAACTAATTCCACATTTAATAGTATTTAATACTTGTCTGGACGATTGAAATCCTATGAGCATGCTAAAGAATTGGTTAATATTAACTGAAGTCATCCCCCAAAGAGTAAAATTGTTCTCTCGAATGGTAAATGATTAATCGTTATAGCATATTCTGCAACAAATGATTCCCCCCCCC
>CABFWO010001975.1:0-10837 GCA_902155825.1 Timema genevievae | reverse complement strand
CCCCCCCCCCCCCCCCCAAAAAAAAACTCCACCAACAACCAACAATTAGGCAGTCACACTCGTCTACTATAATAGACATGGATATTGCAATAGTAATTTAGGTTTCGAGGAAAGCTTTTGTTCTCTTTGAATGAAGTTTTTTAATATTATAAACCGAAATCAAAATAAATATTTAATTTGTTAATTTAAGCTTTGAAAAATATGAAACTTTACTTTGAAACTTAGTTTTTGGATTAAAAAAAATCTTTATTTTAAAAGATATTTTTATTCAAAATCAAACAAAAGACAATAAATTAGTACAATAATAACATATTTTAATCACTAAAGAAATAAAAATGCATAGCTATAGTTTTTTTTAAGTTAGGAATAACTATTGACTTTGAAATTTAAAGTTGATGCACTAAAAATATGTTTTAAAATTATTATAAGATTTTTTTATTCAAACTCAAACAAAAGACAACACATTATTAAAATCATATTCATATTATAATAGCAGTAATTTTTTAAGCTATGAATATGATGCGCAAAAACGTTTTAACAAATAAATTACAAATAAAATTAGCGTGCTTTCATAGATAAGAATTCCTAAATAATGTCATAGAAATTAATATCACGCAGCATTTCAGCATTTGCTGCAAAACTGGTTAAGCTCGACAATCTTGAATCTGCGGCGGCTGACAGTGCCATGACGGAAGGTGCGCGCGCAACGGCCGCCAAGCGTCGTAATCTAGTCTGCTGACTGTTCTGGCAGCTGGCTCACAGTATTGTATATTTATTTGCTATAAATAATTTTTGACCCTTATAAATACCTACATTTTATCGTGTCGCTATGCACAAAAAATTTGCAAACATTATAAATGAAATAAAATTTAAAATATATATTTAAAATTATTTAGGCTTAAATATAATTTAATAAATTTAAAAAAATTATCTGGCCTGCGGCCCTCTAGATCCTGCGGCCCCTAGGCCCGGGCCCAACGGGCCTAATGAGTAATCAGCCACTGATCCTTCCACAGTCTTTCAATTTCAAGATGCCTTTTAATTAGAGTGGTCATTGATTTGTCTTAATACATACAAGTGTGTAGGTAAGCTTCAATTAAATAAGCATCTTGAACGTTACCTATGTAATTTTTATTAACTAAAGGAACCCTTCTTTTTATTTACTAATATGAATACAAAAATCAAGCACAAATAAACTACGAAAACAGGTATCGACTGTGTTATAATCTGCCATTTATCTTTGGATTTGACATGGGAATTTCTATTATTGCTCCTTGCTTTTAAAGTGTCGAAGAGTTAAAATAATTCAATAAATCACGTTTACATTTTTTATAATTTTTGTTTCTTATCAGTGTTTATGTTTGAAAGTTTTGCGCATCTTTAGAGCTTCTCCTCTACAATTTCACCAAATTTTAAATTTATAGCTCATTGAGAAGTACTAAATATTCTCTGTACAGACCTACCTATACACCTGTAGATATGTATTCTATTTAAAAGGTATTGTATATACGTTGTAATTATATTATTTGCTTAAAGGGTGCTCATTTCTCAGTTTTTCCAAGTTTATATAATTTATCATCACAATTTGGATCCCAGCTTAATTCTATTTGTGTCTATTGTCTCTCTTGATCCTATTTGCTTTCTCTCTCTCCTTCTCTGAGTTTACATCACGGCTCCGTGACTTCCATTCACTAATAGCAACTAGCTAGTCCACCGTCTCGAGTGGTTCCCAAATTGTTTGACGAAGAGAAGAAAGAAAGAGAGAGATTAGTCAGTCACTTGATTGGGAGGTACGAACTAAGATTCAATAATGAACAATGAAAATAAAAAAGGCTCGATGGGGATAGAAGAGCAGGAGGACAAAATGAAAGAGAAAGAACTCAATTGATAAAGACAATATAAAATACTGGAGGGGTGGGGAGTTTAAAATTAAACGTTTCTTTTTGTTTTAGAGAATATTTGTTTTTCAAACATGAATTATTTGGATTTTTAAATTTGAAATTTATTTGTTTGCCATTTATCGCTCGCGAAACGTAAAAATCTGAGTCAATTAAATATATAATATTAAATATTTCCATTGATAGTACAATTAATATTAGATTTTTGTTGAAGGAAAATACATATTTAAAAAAAATCATGATTGTGTTTTGTTTTAGTTGTTATATATTTATTAACATTAATAACACTTACAGTCAATTAATTTTACAACCAAACAAAATCAATACACATATATATCCTAAAATGTTGTCTATAATTAAACGTTGAAACCTAATTTGAAACAAAATTGTTTTACTTTTACGACACTTAAAAAGTAGATATGATGTTTTATTGTTTTGTTTATTTGAACAAACATGTCAACAATTCTTTTTTATCCTTCCCCCTTCACCACCCTTTCTTCTCTTACTTTTCCCGTATCTCACATACACAAATCAACAAACGCACTGCACTTGGTCGTCACTGACTGGAAGGTTTGGTTTCTATTCCTTGCTGGGTGCACTAGAGTTGATTTCTATAGTATGGTTTTGGTAGGAATGACAGTAGAAGATACTGACTACAGTTATTAAAACAATTTTAATATATTCATAAAATAAGTCGTGTTATCTGCAGCTGCAACTTTTAACACATATTATTAATACCTATAGCATTACAATTATAATATAGTAAAATGTTATCAATGTTGGCCACAAAGAAATAGGTTTGAATATTATAAAGTCTAAACTGTTCTTCTAACAAAAATCAGGGTATACTAGCCAACTTATAAAAGAAAAAAGAGGATTTCTATTTGGTGAGTGGTTGGCTATGTTTGCTGCATTGTTTTCGGCCCTCAAGCCTCAATAACTGTGTTATCGATTGGTACCATATTTCAGGGGCTATGGGGCTATTACATACTTAGGGTATTCTTAGCCAGGTCCTATTCTTGTACGACAAAAACTGTGCCTAGAAACCAGATTAAAAAACAAAAATGAACAAAATTAAACAGAATTAAAAAGCATAAAATAAAACCAATTTAAACATTTCTGAGTGATCTCAAACAATTAAATACGTTAAAGAGTAATCAAATAAGCTCAATTTTGAGGGGGAGCGTAGCGAAAATCTATTAATAGAGTATCATTAAGAAGTTTTGTAGAGTACTCTATTCAAAACTGAGCTAGTTTTCTACATTTTAGAGATTTTACTGAGTAAAGTCTGATTTTAAACATTGTTAACATTATTTATCACATTATTTATCAACGTTAAGTTCACCATCAACTGGAAATGACACATCCCCATACTACCAAATATCTTAAGGGAATGACAAATCTGAAGATTCAAACCACTAAAACAATCCTAAATTATCTCAATATTTTCTTTTGAGATCCAATATACATGTTTCTAACAATTTACTTTGATCTCATGACCACGACGTTTGGCGTAGTAAAAGTCTTTGAAAATTTAACTAATTTTGACTTTTATAAAACACAAAATCTAAGATTTATAATATGTTGATACTTTTCTAATCAATTATGACATAGACGATAGTAGTCTAGAAGGACCCCTTGTCACACCCCGGAGGCTATTTCCCGTTAGAGAGAGAGATATTGTGATGTCAATTGACCTGCTTTCTACATCCGGTTGATTTACCGGTATTCCCCCACCCACATCCCCTCCCTCCATGATCATGCCCCTGGACCCACATCCCGGCCGGGGGGAGGGGGCCACCGCAGTATCCTACCCACTAGCCAGGGTTGATGGGCTAAGCCCATTTTTTTATGTGTGCCCATTGGTTTTTTATGTGTGCTCATTTGATTTTGTGCGTGTCCATTTGATTTTATGTGTACCCATTGGCTTTTATGTGCGCCCATTAGTTTTTTATGTATGTCCATTGGTATTTACAAGTTCCCATTGGATCGAAATGTCTGGGACTGACCTGGCAGTTTTGGGGAGCGTGCAATCTCGGGCACTCCTCCCGCGACGTGCCGGCCCATGAGGGCGGGGGAGCATCCTCTCTCGATGATTGTCTAACATAAAGTGTGAGCTATGGGCAATTTCTCGCTGTGATTTCCCCCCTCCAAGTTTGACCCCCTTTCCACATCTGGGGCCCCACTCAGTGGTGATTATATTAAATATGTTCAAACAGGAAAATACTGGCTAGCACAGGTTCAGTACGGCGTTGTGATCTTCCCTGACCCCCTTTCCACATCTGGGTGCCCCAGCTCATTAATCGGTGGTGATTATACTAAACATGTTGAAACAGGAAAATAGGGGCTAGCACTGACTCCGCTGTGATTTTCCCCGACCCTCTTTCCCCATCCGGCGTCAATCGGGGGTTAATATATAGGGGGTCGCTTGGTCGACTATTTCTAAGCGTCTGTAGAGCGGATCAAGATGGACAAGTTACAGCAGCTGGTAAATATTGTTGACGCAGTGCAGACCATAAAATTGTGTGATCTAATCGTCGATCAAAAGTACTCAGTGGATAAATCAAAAGCGGTCAATACAAAGTTCGGGAGATGCCTAATAGAAAATCTAGATGGCGAGTTTTTATGTATTTTTACCCTGTCGTTTTGTTACTCTAACGTGTGTGATCTTTATAAGGAAAAACTGATATTTACCTGCACTGGAGTAAAACTCGGTACACCTACAATTGTGAACTTTGAACGCGTTTAAGAGACAGGCAGCAGCATCGAGCAGTTAACAACATCAGGCAACACTTCTCCACTGGCAGCTAGAACATGTTTAGCATCAGTGCAAGAATTAAAGACGTGTACGGTGGACAGGTTAAAGACTCAGCAAATCATCCAATGCGTTTAGCGGTCAGGTACGCTCACCATGCTTAGAACCGGCTATATTAATTTAATGTTTGTTGGCCATACGATTATGGGGCGTGCCTATATGACAGCAGAATATATTCACAGTGTGGCCGTGTTGCCCAGGCCTCCACCACCCTTCCGAGCAACACACCACCCACCACAACCCTTCACGACGCAGCAGCCACCACCCCCGCACTCAGTCACCTGAATACCCACCGCCAGAGTCGTCTGCCTACCAGACATCAAAATCAGCGGAGTACTCACATCCAGAGTCACTAGCGTTCCCGCCATCAACGGAAGAGGAGGTAAAGTCCGAAGAACCCATAAATCTCGAGGATTTAACAATGTACAAAACTTTATTCAAATGTTAAAATTATGGGTGAAACGCCCGATGATTACATAATCTATCAGGGCAGTTTCGGTAACGTCTTACTTCTAAAGTTTGCCTATTATTTGGATTGTAAGGGATTTAAATCTAAACCACGTTGTATGATATATCTCGGAGGACAAAGTGTGATGTTTAATAGTGAATTAAGAAACTAGGTGCGCTCATGTAGCCGTAGCCTTATTTAACCACGTTACTATTTTCACACAATCTGCTGACGTCTACGGAGCTAGCGGTTACGGAATATTTTCGACATTTTGAAAAACTTTTTTACTCTGTGAGAGGGGAACATGTATAAGATAACTCAGTTTGTGAGTAGAGGGCGTTGCCGCTTGAGCGACAGTGTTTTTTTTCTCCCAGCTATATTTATTCACGCCATTTTTTTCACTTTATCTCCAGTTGCCATTATGTCATTTAAATGTAGAACTTGTGAGGGGTCATACGCAAAGCTCTCCAACCTTATTCGACACAAACATTAATGTCATCAAACTCCTCCAAATCCTGCTCACCACGATGACTGTTGGGATGAGGAGGTATTGTGCAGTGCGTTAGACCAGATCGAGAAAGAGGAATACAATCGTGTCAAGTGCTTAAACTAACTTGATAAAACCAAAAGTTATAACGTTGTGCTATCGGAAGAGGCCAGCAATGAATAGAACGTTATTGTGCTTGATGGTGTGGGAAGAATAAGAATGCCAGATAAAAACTTTGTAGACATTGTCATTAGGCGTTCTAGCGCCTCTCAGCATGTCCTGAAATATTTTGGAGGTGAGTCCTACTCATTTTCTCAATGGTAGAAGAGATAATATTCTCTCCTGATGTTTTTAATTAGGTAAAAGAGTGATTATATATTTTATCTTGCTATCACAATTATATAATTCATGTTGCACACTAAGCTCTCAGCTCAAGACCTAAATAATAATTGCTGCATGTAAAAAAAAACTCTATGTTGTTGTTGTGGGTGCACACTATGAATGTTTTAAATTAAATTAATTAATTAATTTTGTCAATAAAAAACATGTAAGAAAATGTTGTTATTATTAAAAAATCCTTCATGCTGTTTGGCTATCCTCGTATATTCAAAGACAGGGAATAGCTAGCAATATATACGTGACAACTTTGCCGGAATGAGATATCAAATAGCACAGACTGGTATATGTTATGCTTTTTTGTTTACACATGTGAGTTAATATAACATTAGCAAAAAATGCTTGATTGTATAATATATGTATTTATATATTAATGAATAGAAAGGATGAACCGGTATATTATTATTGTTATTGCAAACAGTTTCACTGTTTGGATAGAGTTTATAAATTAACTAAATGTGGTTTAAGGTAGGGTGGTAAGTTCGCACAAACACACCCACACATACACGTACGCACGTGAATTTCTATTATTATGGTAAGCCAAACTTAAAAGGCAGTAGGAAAAAGGAAAGTATTTATGGGTGGTAAGTGTACCCACATTTGTGTGGAGGGAGAGTTGGAAATAGTGTAATGAAAACACCTTCAGTTTAATAAGGCAGTGTTCGTATTCCAACCTCCTCAACCAACCATACCAGACGAGCTCCGCTCAGTTAATTGTACTGTCCACAAGACCTAAATAATATTGGTGAATGTCATTTAAAAAACTGTATGTTGTTTCTGTTGTATGCTATGAATGTTTTAAATAAAATTTATTAATCACCTGCTGCCTGTCAATAAAATAACTAATAAGAATTTTTTTATCATTATTTAAAAAATTCCTAGAATATGTTATTTGGAGATCCTTGGAGAATCAAAGACAGGCATGAGATGACAATATACATGTGTCAACATTACTAGAATGAAATATTAAATAGTGCAGAGTAGTAAATTTAAAGCTTTAGTGATTACACATGTGTAGTTAATATAGCTTTAGCAATAATATCATTTCGACCAGTTTCACTGCTTGAATATTGGTTTATAATTTTAACTAATATGGGTTTAAGGTAATTTTATTTATATGATAGGAGGGTAGTGTTTGAGTGTAGACGTTAAAACACAAATATAACAGTTTAAGAATATTTATCTACAATCATAATCTACACAATTAACAGGGTTTTTTTATCGTGTGTGTGTTAATTCAACCTCACTCTGCGAGAATTTACATTAATTCATAAGTAATATTGAATACAATCAATATTAAAAATGCCAACAACAACAAAATAAAAATATAATTTAAACAACAATAAATTTATTTTAAATATCATTTAATGTTCGCAACTATATTTTGACGAAATAATAAATAATATCAAATACACTTATGAGGACCTTGAATAAATATTAAAAATACCAAACAAAAAAAAAATAGCATTCAAACAACAAAGACATTTATTTTAAATATCATTTAATATTCGTAACAATATTTTAAATATCATTTAATGTTCGTAACACTATTTTTATGAAATAATATATAAATTTACATAAATTCATAGGTTGCTACGCTTTAAATATCTAGGTAAAATCACAGCGTCTATATATTTTGATGAAATAATTTATAGCTTTTACATAAGTTCATAAGTTAAATACCTAGGGAAAAATCACGGTGGCTATATATTTTAATGAAATAATTAATAACTTTTTTATAAGTTCATAAGTTAAATATCTAGGAAAAAATCACGGCGTCTATATAAATTTTACAGAAATTCATAAGTTGTAAAGCTTTAAATATCTAGAGATAGTGTTTATTAATTCCCTTGGCACAATTAATAATAAATGAACCAATTTTATATTTCCTTCAAACATTAATATATTTTTATAAAATTTGATAACTGTCTCAGGTTAGGGTTTTGTAATGCCACAAGGACTATCAATTTGTTTATTTCTATTATTTAATAAATTCACTAACAAAATAATCCTACAAACTGTTAAAGTATTTAAATATTGAGTTACGATCACACATTTTAATTTCGATAGTTCAAGTTTGTAAAGGTTGAGCGCGACCACTGGAGGGGCCATGACCGGCATTTTAAGAACCTATGGCTTAGGGCATTCAATTAAATAGTTTTAACAAATATTACATACTATACCCACTATGGAATCACCCCCTTGGCTTTGGTCTGATGACACACACAGGTCTATTGGGGCAGCTCCTTACGAGAATAGGCTGGGGTGTTTTGTAAAGGGTCCGATAGGTTGGTTGTGGTTGGGTGTCGGGGAAACGTGAATGCACTCGTCGGTGGCCAGAGGGGTGTAGTGCTAGGATAGTGTCTTGGTTGTCTGCCTGTTGTGGAGGGCGTCTTGGGGGATTGTTTCTGGAAAATGTGCGCAACCTGATGCTGAAGGGGGTTTCAGGTTGATGGTGGTGATGAGGGGGGGAGTGCTGCGCCATGAGAGGTGGCGTACGGTGGTGGCGGCGATAGTGATGGAGGATCTCTGCCTTCTGAGGATATGCTGCAATCCCGCTGCTGCTGAGCTGGCCCGTTGCTAGTTGTGGGCTGGGGGCCGAAGAGAAGAATGCTCTCAGGGTTGTCCCTTCACGCGTGGATCAAATCCCCCCGTTAAGTAGGCCTTCCTCGCAACATCGGTTCAAGTTATTTGTAAGCTAGCCTAAACGTCAAACAATTCCTATCAACTCTTCAGGGCCATAAGTTTTCTGTTGTAATGTCAAACCCATTTAACCCAACACTTAGTTTAGTTTATGTTGGTAGCGTGTCTGTCCACTGAGCCAAGGGTTTCCTTCGAATCTCGGGTGGGTGAACTAGGGGTGGTTTTCCACTCTCCCACCATGCAAATGTGTGTTTACTTCCTCCAAACTCAACCTTTCCAATTAATAATCCATAAGCGTAATTATTACTTAAGCGTATAACCCGAACGGTTATTAAGCTGCTGTGCTAAATAATAATAATAAAAAAATGTCTATTTCATATAATATGTGTTCCATATCACCAGATAATTACGTCCAAGTTTCCATTTTAGAAATAGATTTTGATAATAGTTATAGGAAGTTTGGAGGGTTTTACCCCTTTGCATGTTATTTTTGGGTAAATTTTCATAATTCGTTTCCCACTTCCAACTGTGAAAAATTTACATACGTTTCAGTTAGTAAATCTAATTTATTCCACCATACTTCCTTCCTTCCTTCCTTTCTGTTATAAATAATATATATGTAGTTACCCGCCTCGGTGGCGTAGTTGGCTTACGCGCTAGTCGTGTTGAACTCGACTGCCGAGGATGGGGAGTATCGAGGTTCGAATCTCGGTCGGGTGAACTGGGAGTGGTTTTTCCTAAATGGTTTTACACTCTCCCTCCACGCAAATGCGGGTTCACTTAATCTAAATTCAACCTTCCCATTTCCTAATCCATTAGCGTAATTAGTACTTAAGCGTATAACCCTAATGGGTAGTAAGACGCGGTGGTAAATAATAAAATAATGATATGTAGTCTCTGTGTGTATTGTAAAGGGACAATATAAGTTTGAATAAATATTCAGGGTAAGCTAAACAAATCCACACCATAGTATCCAATTTAAAGGATATATTATATTTTCCTTCATGAGTGTCGCGCGTATTTAGCGAGTCTTTTCATTATCTCCCCGTGCAAATGTGGGTACACTTCCTCTAATTTCGGCTTGAGACCGTCAGAATATTTCTGAAAATAAAACTTATTTTTGTTTGACATGTTGCTGCCCTCTCCTAACGACACAAGTCCATAGCGTTGACTGATTATTTTAAAGGCCTCCATAAATTGTATTTGCGATTACATATTATTATCTCAACAAAATATAGTTGAGACCATATTTAAAAATAATATTTCTTTGTTATTTCTATTAACTCATAATCAGCAAAGAAAACACTTTATTATTAAAGTAATTTTGATACTCTTCCAACAGGCAAACTAACTTGTCATGTGTAGGTTGATTGCTACTACTTCCTAGTATTTGAATATCCTGAAATTCACGACTAGGCTTGTAATCTACCATCACAACAGTTACAATTATTGATAAATAAAAATTAAGTTAGATCTTGTGCGTGAATTTGCTATTCAAACCTCAAAATTAGTTCCCTTTTTTACTTTCTCCTTGGGTATCAACAATAAAACAGGTAGTGTCGAACCACCGTCATCAGCAGGACAATCTAACATGAGAATGGCGCCTTAGACCATTCGGCCACTGAATCAGGTTTGTTAGATGTTGATACGGCAGATAAGCTCTGCATCAATAGCCAGTATTGTTTTTATAAATATGACTTTTATTGTATCGAATGCTAGATGAAAGTAGCGAATACGAAGTTGAAGTAGATGGACGCAGGTTAGAGGTACGGTAAATGTGAGTTAAAGCACGGAACTTGGTAACTTAAGCACGGGACTTGGTAACTTAAGCACGGGACTTGGTAACTTAAGTCAATATGCCAAATGAATAAGGTATCGCTCCATAATTTTTACAATGAAATAAAATATATTTGGGGCTGACATTCACTAAAGATGACCAATTTAAATACAGAGCAGCATAATATGTTGCACGTATTTAAAGTACTTAGAGACATACACCATGTTGTTTTTGTAAGTGTTTTCAACAATTTAAGGCTCTGTAGGGGTAACAGGATAAATGTTGGTCATGTACACTCCGTCGAGATTGAAAGGTAGCAACTTGCTTGGCTAAACGCCCGCGCGGTATGCTACACCTCCACACATGACTGCAG
>CABFWO010001974.1:84043-142312 GCA_902155825.1 Timema genevievae | reverse complement strand
TTCTGCAGTCATGTGTGGAGGTATAGCATACCGCGCGGGCTGATTTATAAAGTTGCTACCTTACAATCTCGACGGAGTGTACCTTTCCGCAGTCTGTTCGGTGACCATTGCTTTCAAAACGTCGAAATTAACATTGTTTCGTTGCCGTAGTTTATGGTGATCCCGCAAACCTTGCGCACCGGTTTTGTTTTGACAGGAATACCACCGACACAAACTCAATACGCGTAATTCTTGGGGCCACCAGATACAAAGGTGCTAATATAGTTTCCCGGAATGAAATCCTGAAGTTAGTGAGCTCACCCAAAAAGTATCCAGTCGGTTGACTCCCTTCGCCGGGGCATTGCGTGAATAGAAAGCTATCTGTATCATGATGCAAAACACGGTCCCCCAATTTTTCAAGGATGCTGTAAAGTGCAACCTAGCCATAGCAGTCGTGTAGCATGTCACCGCCACACTAGTGTTAGAGTTAAGGCGCAACGCGTAACGCGCATCCCTGTAATTTAAGAACATAACCTCATCATTAACATCAATTACGCTGTCCACGGTGATGTAGGAATTTGTCAGGTACTTGTGGATGCCCTGATAGTCGTTGACAACGACTACGTGTGGTAAATCGGGTCTTTGCCCAAACTTTCACCATAGTAAATTTAAAAAGAGTTTAGCCAGTGTGCGGAGACCAGGATTTTTTACAAACAGAACTGAAATCGATTTTTACCGCTTCCCTTTCCTCATAATTTTGATTATAAGCTAACTTCTCATCTTGTGAGATACAATAATCTGGCCATTCGCTGGCTTCTTGTTTGATTTTCAAAAGTATCAAGCCAAATGTCTTTGGAATATTGGACAATGACATCGGGAGAGAGTTCAGCGAGTCAATAAACTGTAGCAGGCCGTAACGCATGGACATGATATTCCCACCGTTCATTATGAGCTCTGGAGTCAATTGTTTTACCTCCATAATGTATTTTAAAATAAAATTTTCATCATAGCCCTTGGAATTATGGGCTAAGAGGGTGATGTCCTTAAATTTTGTTATTTTAATTTGCTCTAGAAATAAAAAAAATTGGGCCATTGTGGCATCACCCTTGAATATGCGAGTCCTATCACCCCCACATTCGGTGCAATGATGGTCATTTTCTTCGATATGAAGGCAGACCTTGCAACACGTTTGCACGAAACAAAGGTTAGGTTCGTGCGAGTACGTGTCGGCCGCATCTTGAAGATGCGTTTCTTGTCGGAATTCAAAATCAAAGAATACGAATATAAAATTTCTCTTTTCCAGTGACGGTTTGGATGTGGCCTGCTTCATATAGTAGAAATGACCAAAAGGACGATATGTCTCGAATACTATACAAAAAGGCTCATAACACCTGTGTGAATAGTTTGATCATTCCAAACTGAAAAATTGCCCGCATACCTCACATAACATTTTTACATTATAGACCAACATGTGACCTTTGCAAAACCCGGGAAGTTTATAGTAATTAAAACAAGTCTGGTTTGTGAACCAACGCCCGCAGTCTTTACAGACCACAGATCCACATCCACTGCAAACCGCTTTAGCGTAGCACTTTTTGCACGAAGATTCACATTTGTGAGCATTCTTATGATCAAATGGCACACGACACTCACGGAAAAAGTACACGAAGTTGAATGCGGCTGTCATGGATGTTAGGACATCAAAATGATTTTGCTTATCGTCTTGAAAATACAAATCAAGCTAGCCATTAAAGGAATTTTCGGGAGGGGTAGGTCCCTCATATAGGACTTGTCTCCCCAACGTTCCCTGAACACTGTGATTTTGTATTCGGAGAGGTATGTTTGAAATTGTTTCAACTTAGTGAGCCCACCACCTTTCAAAAGCTTCACATGGGCATCATGGCACAGTTCCTCTGCTTTGAGTTTTTGAATAGGGCGACCCATTTTGATTTGTTTGGAAGTGTTCACGTCCATACCTCTTTGCTTTCTTTTATTATCACATATAACTTTGGTGATAATCAACCCACGGGCAATGACAAATGTGTTGCCATTTTGAATCGTAATGATTCCTTTGCTATTTACGGCTATATATGCTAGCGGGAGAGAGTTTATCAAATTTATTGTTACCCCTCCCACGCGGCTCTTTAAAGTGGTATAGCTTGACATAAAAATGGGACAAAATGAGGAACGAAGCATTGCTTTGTAACACTCGTTCTACATTAGAGAGCACAGCCTGCACGTCAAGCTGATCTGCACATTTAAATGAGACAAATACAGGTCTTGATGAGGAGTCTGTACTGTCTAATAGCAGACCTAGGTGATCCTCCACGCTAACTCCGTGATCCTGGAGACGCACTAGCAAAGCATTTATTTGCTCCTCGAATCAGGTTTGAGAGTCACGATCGCTCTCTGGCATTCCTAATTTTATTATCAATTCACGCCCAACATAAAAAAACGCTTTAATTGCTTAATTCTCTCCTCGACGATTCAAAGAGAGATACCTTGGGACAACCCTCCACCAACCTGATATACCGGGCCACTAATTCCCGGTCGCTGTGTCGTTGATGGTCCCGACACCACCATATCCATGCCTTGAAGGGTGAGTGTGTCTCCTGGCTTCCTCGCCCCTGCACAACCGGCTTGCTGGAAGACACCGGAATGCGACAAAGTTCCCGCCGTCGGGACGGGGGCTTGGGAGATTGGGGTCTGGATCACGTCTTTCCCACGGCTTGGACAAGCATCTCAAGTATCCATTTGTGCTAAAACACAAACGTTTGAATTCAAACTAACTTCAAAGTAGACACTTTAAATGTAATTGATCCAGGCATATTAAGTTTAATTTTATTTATGTCAACTTATGCATTTTTTCTCTTTAAATGCTACGATTAATATACATTACTTTTAAATTTCAAACTACTTTTAGTATTAATATAATATATTAATAAAAATTTTCCTAAACATAAATGCTTTAACTGATACCAACATTCGCAAAGTGTGTGTAATAAAATACACTTGAAATATAAGGTATGTCAAAACTACTGTGCTTGTAAATCAAATAAATTATCGTGCAAAAAAATTGGGTTTTTCAGATGGCTAAAGCAACAATGTAAATAGCTATAATATAATTTCCCTGTTTAATTACTATGTCGATATATTTGAATGCCTGTAAAAATAGCTGGCTACTAAAACCTCTTGAAACAAATCCTATGCACCGTTCACCCTAAGAGACAGGTTACTTTTTCATGTCATACCTTCATATACGTTATAATATAACTTAAGACTAGGACAGATACAAAATACAGTCCACGTCAGTTAATTTATCAGTATGAAAGGTTAAACCATCATTGTCATCCATACCGAAAATCGAACCCGGGACCTTTGGCTCAACAAACAAATTATCATGCGCAATATAGGGTTCTCTCTCTTTTCAATAACCGGATAAACCAACAATATAACTTCTACGGTTAATTATTATGCTGGTATACTTAAACATGTAAACACACTATATTATTTTCGTTTTAAAACCATATACCCTCAGCAGAGCGTCAAATTTACGGTTTCTAGATGTCAACGCCATCTGTTAGCTCGAAACTAACAGTGGGTCGAAATTACCTGTTTCTAGATGTCAACGCCATCTGTTAGCTCGAAACTAACAGTGGGTCGAAATTACCTGTTTCTAGATGTCAACGCCATCTGATAGCTCAAACTTTAACTAATGCTCTTCAGGCAAAGTGAAATAATGGTGGTCTGGCGAGAGAGAGAGAGAGACAGAGGGAAGCAAAGAAACCTTGTTGTCTATTTCTAAGATAGTGGCTATAGTATTGTTAATTGTAAATGAAACCTTTTAATACAAATTTAAAATATGTTCTTTAATAGTTAAAGACTGGCTAACTTACATTTTAGACGATCTATCGCATCCAATTCACCCCTAACATCAGGCCCCCGCTTACAGCCTTTCCGTAGCATGCGTCAGGGATAGGTGTGGCGGAGTTTGTCAACTGGGTCAGACCGCCGACAGCTTCAAATAGATGGACCAGTATGGACTTCACCGCCACTTCACTGCTTTCTTCAGCGCTCAACGGCTGCACACGAAGCCAGGCAAATTCCGTCCTCGATAAAAAAAAACCACGCCAAAGGGTCCGGGCTATCGAGCGCTGCCGGTTGAATTATGACTGCAGGCACCAAGGGTGCATATTCTTGACATTCTATCAAAGGAGCAAATACCTCTGTACACCAAATACGTAATAAGCAAAATAGTTGCCATTAAATATACAAAACGCTTGAAAACACACCTGAATTTATCCAATTTTCCAGTGCGTCGAAACTCATTTTGATGTTTATTCAGCGCAATTATTAATTATAATGAACTAATATAATGATTTCAAGTTCTATTTATAGTCGTTTCAACGGGTGTGCCGCATGTAAAGGTGTAGGCTTCTTATTGGTCAATAATATTGTTTCCTCATCGGTGATTGCCCGATTCATGTAAAAAAAGCATGGATTTACCGTTACTTCCCAGTCGTGCTCCCGCGTCAGGCGAACGTAGACGTGTTACCCCGCTGGTAGCTATGGGGCCCAATATGCCGTGAAGGACCACTATCCACCCTATGCGGTCGTGTTTATTTTTTCCTACCACGCAAATGTGGGTACACATATCACCCTGTGACGTAAGGAGGTAGGGGTTCAAATACCTATTATGGTTGAGAGGAATTACTTTTATAAATATAATAATGCTTGTAGCATTTCACATTTCAAACCCAAGCAAATGCTGCTACACACTTCGCCTGGTCACACACTACCGTAAAATAAATGTCAAACTCTGCCGGTGACCGATGAAGGAGCTTCAAATCTCTACCAGGAAGGAAGGGTGACTGTTCTAACATACATTAGAGACGGGCCCTCTGCGGTCATGTTTATTTTTTCCAACTACGTAAATGTGGGTACACATCTCGTCCTGTGGCATAAGGAGGTAGGGGCTCAAATCCCTACTAGGGTTGATAGGTCGACAAACGCTAATTACTTTTATAAATACAATAATGCCTGTAGCATTTCACATTTTAAACCCAAGCAAATGCTGGTACACATTTCGCCTGGTCAAACAATACCTAAAATAAATGTTAAACTCTGCCAGTGACCGATGAAGGGGCTTCAAATCCCTACCAGGAAGGAAGTATGACCGTTCTAACATACATTAGAGTCGACTCGCACTGGCCTGGATTCTCCCTCCCCACATCGTGACATTTAATTATATACAAAAGTTATTATTATTTGTATTTTACTTTTGAATCAGCATTTGTCTATTACATATTATTTCTAAATTAGATATCATTTTGGTTGTAATTGTATCATTCAACAATCTTGACCAAGAAAAGATGAATTTTATTATTATTGTATTTAGTTGCATAGTGAAAATTAAGGCATAAGTCTTATAGACTCTGCCTTAAAATATGAGTGATGAATGACCGTGGGCACGGGATGATTCCTGGATAGATCGGTGGTTAGAGCATTGGCGTACTAAGCCAAAGGTCCCAGGTTCGATTCCCGTGTCCATCTCTCATTTTTCAATTTTCAGAATATATCTATATGGAGTAATCCTCACTAAAAGCATAAATAATAGCTTTGGCTATTTGATTCTTAAACTACCTATATGTTTTAATTTACATCTTTGAAGGAAGATTTCCACTAAACATCTGTTCACATTTCCACCCAGCGTAAATGATGGGACATCCCTGTCAAATGATTAACAACCACTAATTTTACTATTCTGTCTCTTTAGACCGAGATTTTAATTTCAACTCATTCGGGCAAAGATATCAAGGTTCGATTCCATGTTACCGTACATGGCGAACGCTGAAACACAACAAGATGAATAACTAGAGATTTTTTTTGGCGAAAAATCAGCCCCTGAATGAGCGTTAGAAACCATATCTGAGCTACGGCCTTCAAAGGTCGTTCCCGGTGTGTCAAGAGGACTCTCCTGTGACACTATTAATCTCTTCAATAGGGTCATTATTATCCACTCTCAACATTTATAACAAGTCTAGGGTTAACGACTCTCGCTAAGGGTTCAATGGTATCCCCCATGTCGATTGTAACATCAAAATTTCCCTTCCTGGTGTGTCCTACCCCCGAGGAATCCGACTCACTGAGCTCACGAAGAGCGGTATGGCGGAGTGAGGGGGAAGTTAAAGGCACAGCGGCCGATCGAGGGAGGACTTACAATGTTCACACTCTACGCTAAACGGCCGCCGAGAGAGGATGCTCCTGCACGTTCCCGCCCTCAGTAGCAATGCCAACATTTTATGGGAAGTGCCCGACGCCGTAGACTGCACGTTCCCACACCAATGAATAAAAAACTCCAACGCCAGTCCCAATCCTACCCATACTTACGATCCAATGGCACACAAAATAAACCAATGCGCAGCCATAAAAAACTAATGGGACAGGAACCAACAAGTTTGGGCAAGAATAAACCAGCACAATCACACCCTTCAAAATAACACAATGACCCAGAGGTCTATGACGTCACACAATCCAAAATAACACGGTTGCGACATCACACACTGCATTGAGACATTACGTAATCATCACAATACACTCTCTCTCCAGATGGGGGTCAAAGGCCAAACTGACGCGAAAGGGCGTACTAGACTACTTCCTTGTTATTAAAATATAAATCAACTAACATGAACATGATTGTAAAAGCATTAAATACTGCTCAAAAAAGTTTAATGATAAATATCTGTAATATCGGTAGAAAACGGTAAACATTCACAGATCATAAACAATAATATAAATAGTACAAATCATAGGTTGAAACACATACTTTAGAATGGAGATGTTTGGTTCGAGTTTTTACGTTAAGTTACGTGAATCGTGATCACACATCTGTTGTCTTAAGTTAAGTTAACTTTAAGTGAACGTTACGTTAAGTTAAAGTTAAATTGATCGTGATCCCGGCATGAGACTGTTCGGATACAGCCTCGGGCCATCTGAAGAGTGGGTTGACTACCCAGGACACAAATAGTCATATCTTCCTCCTCATCCTTCTAGCGGTGATAGGTCACAATTTTTGATATCGCTGTGTTTTATTGGTCAAGTTGGATATGGCTTTATTTAATAAAATTAGTTATTTGAGGTACTTCACGTGCACTTTCTGAACCAACTGATTATATCAGCGCACGGGAATTTTTATGAGCGGGAGTGAAAGAGCCTAGCAATTTTTCCGAGAAAGGTATTTTCACATACCTTCCAATCATAATCGTCTTGGGGGGAAGACGGCTTTACTTCCCCTCCGGAGGAAGTTGTGCTACGGATTTTATCGCTCAAGAACAATCCGTTGACCCTGGCTGGGCTCACGAACATTGGGTCCTAAGGCGACCACTTTACTCCAAGATCACTGAGGTTGACTATTTTAGTATAGTATTGACCTATGAAGGCGGGGGGCGACTTAACCTTTTCTCCAAGCACAGTTTTTTTTAACTTCCAACTTTATTCGAGAGAGAGGAAATTATATATAAAATGATCCAGGTTGGGTCAGTGACTCAGAACCTTATTTGAGTTAGAGGGAAGGATTAATTAACCAAAGGGGGGTTTTGATGAACTTATTTCTATCCCCCAAGCCTAAAGAGTTCCGGGGCCACTCCCGACAAACGTTTGACGATTGGATGCCCTTAAGGCAAGATTTTGGAGTGAACCTTACCTGGAATTATTTTGAAAACTATACTACTTTAGAATCTATTTAAAGTGGTCATCCCTCAGAATTTTTTTGAAATGTTGATGGCGCTAGAATTTATCTAGAACGGTCCTCACCCGATTTTTTAAAATTTTAATTCGATGCCTTTAGAATCTATTTGGAGTTTGTTTTAAATCGTATCATATTCGAAAATATAATAAGGGAGTGAAATAAATATAGAGGGGTTCAAATTGATTCCACGGGGAAAGAATCTTTTCAGGGGCAATGCCCGCTTTCCCCATAAACTCCTCCTCCCCCNCCCCCCCCCCCCCCCATCCCATAGCTTTACCAAATTATACCTTTATTTAAGAAGTGTTCATTGTAAATGTTTGCTCTTTGAGGGAGGAAACTCTTTGCAAGTTTCTAAATGCTAACAAAATTTTATCTCATAAATCCCTGCCCTTAATTAGCAAACAAACAAACTCCAACTACCTTCTAGAGGCATTTAATCTTCAAAATATTTTGTTTGCATGCGGAATTTAGGGGTCTGTGACCCCCTCCCCCAAACCTCTTCCTCAAATGTTGGTTTGTCTACGGCCTGGCACTAGTTCCAATCCAGAAGTAATGCACTAACTATTTGTTATAATATATAATATATAACAACTCCTTGTGACATTTTTAATGGTTACTGTATAGTTGCGAACTTATGATTCGCGGGTCCCCTTTATTCCCATTTATTTCTAATCACGTTTCAAAGTATCCTTTCAACTAACGATGTGTACTAAAACAAGCTCCACCCAGAAAGTGAGTAAGAGGTGTATAACGCTCTTAAACTATTACAGTTTTCATTGGTGGCGAAACAAGAATAAAGCTCGACACAACGATTGTTTTGCAGGTACCATCTGATGGAAAATTGCTGGCAGGAGGATATGGGGTCAAGACCTTCTTTCAAGGATCTGACACTCTCCTTGGAAAGGATGCTGGAGGATGGAGTGGAATACCTGGACCTCAGCCCTAGAGTGGTTCACAACAGGGCCTACTTCATGTCCCTGGGTACATACAATTACTTTCCTTATAGGTACTGGGCATATAATGCAACATTGCTAAAATTATTTGTAAACTATTGAGCATTTTAGTTGGTGCTCAGTTACAATAATAGTGTTACCATCTTTAAAGGCTCAGACTGGTGACCAAGGATGCCATCCTTACAAATTATTAAATTAATAGATGTCGACTTAGTGATTAGATTATATTTATATGAATGATAGTAAATAATCAGAAGTTTATGACTAAGGCAATATAAACAACGTTTTCATTATAGAGGAGATTTCTCGACTTTACATTACAAGTGATGGTGCATTAATAGATCCTTATATTAGGGGAGTTATCACCACGGGTCATATTTGGCATACCAAAATTTTTATGATCATAATAATTGCAAATAATAATAAATGGTACGGAGCTCCAGGTGGGCTTTCTCCCTCTATTGTTAAAAACAACTTTTTTGGATTTGGGGGTTATGAAACGTCGACATTCATCAAAATCTCGAGTTCGATTTTTTTTACTATCACAATACTTTCTCTACTTGTAAGATAGCGAGAGAGTAAAAAAGAGACGTTCGACTAAGATATTTATTCTTTGCCTGAAAGCTTTCAATATAATAATATGAGTTTGTGTAAATATATATTCTACTAGATTGTGTTTGTGTAAATATTATAAATATTATGTGTTCTACTCTACTAGATTTTCAAGACCAGTGAGCCCCTCAAAGGTATATTTCATAAAAATAAATGGAAATTAATGGAATAAAAATATATGAACATATAGATATAACTAATTATTTATATTCACCTCATCTAATTAAAAACTGGTTGTTAATAGATTGTGAATGCAAAGAAAACGGATTCTTCAAAAACAGTGTAGATGTTCTACAGCCATCAAATGATGATGTAGCCTTTGTTGGACACAACCATGGCCTCCAAGATGTAGAGCATAGCCTCCAAGATGCCAATATAAAGCAACAGTTTCCAGATCAGCTGAAGTTATTAGACCACACCAGAAGGAGTGATTCTACTGCAGATCATGCTGGCTACCAGAATGAGGAGCCCCAAAAAAGGCCGACAGCCGTAACCAGCAATGCCTACTTGAGTCCGAGCAGGCCGCATCCCTACGTGTCCATGGCGGGGCCTAAGACTCCTAAAGATGGCGTTGACCTGGAAAGTGGCTTCATGTTCAGCCCTGGGAGCCCTTCCAAGATGACAATGCCCCTCTGAGTGGTTTAGTTTTTGAAATTATACACACAGACAGATTTGATTGGCTAATGAATTTCATATCAAATATATGAATTGTTTTAGTTTATAGAACTAGGACAAGTCAAGATAAAATCTATGTTATTAGAGAGCTTTACTATTTTACAATGGTACTGTATGTGGACTTACTATAAATGTTAATCACCTACCATCTCTGGTCAGATATAGTGTTTACAATGCACTATATATTCTGGTATGGGCTAGAACAAGTTTTTACTTTCATTCATTTCAGTCTCACTTACAGCTCTGAAAAATCTGAAAGTGGCTGAGGTATGAACGATAGGCCTTCTATTAATTAACATTCAATATACAGCCAGTCTCTGTGATGAATGGAGTGAAGGTGTCACGTCTTGTAGGGACAGTTGGTATTTGAATGTCAGTGGGCTTGGCAGACTGATGTGCAGTAGTACCTTCTGGGTCAGTGAGGTTAGCAACAAGAAATTACCTAACTCCTCATTTCCCTAGTAGGCCTCTTCAGTGCTGCTTAGGTTTTACAGGTGATGGTGGAACTGTTGAGGATCCAACCAACCTTCAGGTTGGGTGCTTACTATACATACATACCTTCTGTGACATAGACAAGTTACTTTTTTTATTTTGTTTCTCCAACAAGATATTGCTCCAAAGTATGTTTTTCCAACTAAAGTATTTTCTTCAATACTTGACATATAGTTTACTGTATGTGCTTTAGTTAATTTATTAGTTTTATTGTATAATATATATTTCTCTCCACTAATAAATATATCTATTTTTTTTTTTCTATAATCTCTCTCAGAATTGCATTAAGAGCTACATTTTCTTTATTAAAAAGTGTATATTAAATTTATATTTTTTTCACCCAAATATTGTCTATAAAATAATTTATTCAAGACCGTTTTCTTGATTAGTTTTTGATAAATTTTCTACAATTATAATTTATACTTTATTTACAGTGTTCAATATATACCAACCGTGTATTATAAGCCTATCGAAACTTCCCAAATAAAATAATCTTCTGAAAATTCATTGAAAAATAAAAATTTTGCCAAGAAATTATAGCTATTAACTTTTTCCAACAGTTTCTCAATTGATATTTTTCTCGAATATGGTATCCAGTTAAAATATCCATAATTATAGTTAATTAGCTTCATTTTTCCTCTTATAGTGCTTAAGGTGCTTGTAATATTGCCATTTTGTATGGTTTTAATGTTGATTCTAAGCCTATCAAGCCAGGATTTAAGGGGGTGGTGGACCTCCCCAGGCCCTCCAGAAAAATTATGTTTTACTTATTTATGACAATTAAATATTAGGCCTACTAACTTAGTAAAGGCTAATTTTTGTTTTGGACAAATATAATTGATACAACAATATTTACTTATTTAAATAATGTCTTTAGAATTTAGCTTCAACAGTTAATTTTTTTAGGGAAAAATTTATGCCAAAAAGATAAATATTTGTTTAATGTCGAGGCCTACGTTTTTTTTTTCCCCCTATAGTCCCAGGGCCTCCATAGTTCTAAATCTTCCCTAATTCTTATGATAGTTTATCACAAATTTTTACTCAAAATATCTTACCACTGACAATCTTATTCAAGTTTTTTTTTTTTTAAGGTATATATCTATGAGTACTTGAGCTCAAGCTGAGATTTTAGTAAATCTTCGGGATTAGCAGCTTTTTGGTTTTGCAATATTTTTTTTGCCTTCTATGGTATATGCTGATGAAGACTCTGTTCTACTGTACTTGTATATTATTGTTTGTGAAATGCTAGTTGAGAGAAAAACAGGTCAGGAGGAGGGAAAACCCAACAAAGAAATAAGTGTGCAAATGTTCAATGGAATCCCAAGGTCAGCAACTGAGAAAAATGGCTGTTGGAGAGAGTAGAAAGCAGGGTAGACTATGAGACTAAGTCTTCTCAAACCCACTGGAAAGTCAGAAATAAATAGGAAAGGTTTATATGTTATTATAAGTTTAAACACAGCTCCCAAAGCGATAAAACAGACAAAATGGCTTTTTCACAGAGAAAATACTTTGTAACAAACACATTTTTTCTAGTTGTCCTCACTACTTTAAGATTCACGCCCCTCTTCCCCTACTACCGAGGTATCCCTATTAACCTTGAGAAGAAGCTAATCTAAACGATTCGTCAAACACTGCTGCCAAGTGGTTGTAAGGGGGGGATGGGCTGTTTTAGAGGAACAGGGGGGTATGAGGGGTGGCTAATGCTTGATGAGATTAGATCTACTATAAAGGCTATTCAAGCATGAAACAATTTTCCCTTCTATCTTAGATAAACACTTTACCAATTTTAATTACAAATTCATGAGAAAATACGTTATGTCATATACTCAAATCAAATATAAATAATATTTATTTACTTATATATACAGGAAGAATTATTCCACATACAAAATATATATACATATATATTTTTTTACAAATGAGTCAAACAATACAGCTTGTATTTTTTTTTAATGCTAGTATTTGTATAAGGAATTAAGAAATCTGGAATTATGGGAGGTATTTTCGTTTGGACACTAGATCGTTGCCTTTCTGAACATTATTGTTAGTTACTTTTAACTTTAACTCTGAAGACGTTGTTTTGTGTATTGTGCATCTTCAAATAATTTTAAAATTATTAAGTTTCAATCTAGTTTTAAAATGGAAGGAGAATAACTGCTATATATATATATATATANACTGATATATATATATATCAGTTCTTCTGATATATATATATATATATCAGTTCTTCTCCTTCCATTTTATATATATATATATAGCAGTTCTTCTCCTTCCATTTTTTTTATATATATATATATATATATATATATGAGAATACCACCTTAAAATATTCTTGTCGTATACACACAAATCGGTGGTCGGATAGAGATAATATATAAGGAGATATACGGTAAGACGACATTCTATAATTTTAGTCTTCCCTTCTTCATAATAATAGATACGCTACTGGTAGAATTCATAGAGAAAAAGGTTAGGCCATAGAGAGGCACCTACTTTTAAGGCTGGTAAACAAATAGCTTAATGCAAGACTTTATCAAGTGTACCTTAGCTGTTAGCACATAAAATGTATTATGTACACTATGTTTACCTGTAAAGGTAGCAGCCCCTCCTGTAAACTACACCAAGGATTGCAACCTTTTTGGGCTCAAATTGACTGAAAAACTTATAAAAATTCCCGTGATCGCCCATTACTTCTCTGTTCTATTTTTGCTTTATTTTTTGTCTATACATCTTATATTTATTCCTTAAATTTAATCCTTCCTCATATTTGTATGTCCCCACCTTTCTAGGTGAGAAAAAATGTATAATTTAATATTAAACTATTTTATTTTCTTAACATTACCGATTATGACCAACCCAAGTTTATTTGGTCACACTCAAATATTATTTAAAAGTACTTAATATATTTGTGGGTTTAGAAGACTCAAGATCTACTTTTAAGGACAGTGTAGTTTTCTTATGCGATCGACTAAAAATTGCCACAAGATTGACCATTCAATCGTGATCGACAGGTTGCCAACCCCTGAACTAAACCATAGTGGAACTTTGACCTGGTTAAATGGCCACATGGCCTAACACGCTAATCTCATGTTAGACTAGACTGCCAAAGATGAGATCATGGTTCAATCCTGGTCGGGTGCACTGAGGGTGATTTTCCCTAAATGGTTTTCCACTCTCCCTTCATGCAAATGCGGATGCATTCCTCTCTAAATATAGCCTTCCTTATCTTTAGAACCATTAGTGTAATTAGTACAAAGGCGTATAACCTGAACAGGCAGTGGCACACGATGATAAAAAAAATTAGAAAAAGAGAATTCTATCAAACTCACTCAACCCCTATTTTAAAGAAGGTATCTAATTAAACTGTATCATTGCTTAATTTCCCTACTTATGTTGCCATTAATTAACCAAGGTATCTTTGAAGGACATAGTGAGATTAAAACACTTTTCATAAAACTACATAAAATGTCTTTTTTATAGAAAATATAAGAAAATAATGTTTCTATAGCTAGTTTGTATAAAAATATAGAAATAATTATTTTCTCATTTTTACTAAAAAAAACATATATAAAATAGTATTTTATAAAAATATGTTCAATGTTACCTTGCCTATCAAAGCTATACCTCAGTTTTAGCTTATGTGGTGCTGACTGATAGTTCACAGCTGACTTCTGACAGTCAACATTTAGGTATATACCTAAATTTTGACTGTCAGAAGTGACAACTGCTAAAGACATGTTTTTTGCAGATCATATGGTTCGGCGTAGGGATACATAATTTGGTCTGGTAGCTTTTCAAAGCCGTCAGAAGTCAGCTGTGAGCTGTCAGTCAGCACCACCTAAGCTAAAACTGAGGTATAGCCCAGTTGACAATACAATGTTTATTTTGTACACATTTGCCAGATTTGTCCAAATGCTGTCTTTCCTAGGTGTGTTTACCGACAGTAATGAATAGTTTACACTTTAAATTATTGCTATAAGTTGTAAAATAGTAGATAAATGTTGTAACTCAACACAAATAAGGTTGTAAACTAAAATATATATTAATTTATTGTATAATATTTGTCAATGTCAATGTCAACATTATTAGACATTAGATGGAACATTATATACAGTGATATTAACATGTATTTACATTTGCATGGCTTTTTGTGATTATGTTTAAATCAATGTGAAACGGTATAAAAAGACAATCATGATGTAATTAAAATGGCTACAATGTTTACTAAAACAAATGCTTAATTGTTTAGGTTTATTTTTATTAAGAATACTGTATGCTACATGTCGAGAGTTATGCCAGATGATATAGTGTTTTATTTATTGTAAGGGGCTGTTTTGAATACATATCACTTACATTGTAATTGTATGTCGTGAGACTGATATGTTTTGTTTCAAATATATCCATGTAAATCTGTTTTAACAGTGAACAAAATGCTTTTTACTGATGCAACATTTAAATATATCCTTACAAAACTGTAAATTTGAAATTTAGAAAATACATTACCAATGTTGAGCTGATAAAAGTACAGATGTAAAATATCTTGGGAGGCATGATTGAGGCGAGGTGTGGGAGTTGAGAAGATCTAATCATTATGAAGAAGAGAAGTGCCCTTGAAATTTTTTGAGTCGAATCAGAATTGAAGCTCATGCTATACTTATTTTATTAAATTGAATCTTAGATGAATCGATTAATTTATTTTAGGTTTGCTATGAAAATGTTTCAAATCGAATTTGTGTTGTATGTTTCACTATGCTTAATTTTCAACTCCAATCCAATAATAATATATTTCAAAAAATGTTGATAAGCATTTTAGACACATTTATAAGTTTATTAAAAAAATAATGTAATAAATAGAATTTTATCTCAAATAGTGGAAAATCTAATAATGATCACACCACTTTTTTAATCATAGTAAATATAAGATACTCAGTGTCACAAACTTGTCACCCACAACCTGGACTCAAGTTAATTTTTCTATTCATTCTACCACCCAACTGGTTTCTGGTCTGATTATATTAATTTGTTAAATAAGTATCAACTATAGGTTCGAATTTTGAGCTAAGCCCATCGAATCTGAATCTAAGATTTATTTAGATTTTAAATTTTAAATCGAAATTTTGAAGGCTTATATGTTTCTCAAATCCAAATCTTAAATTTTCTTTCAAATTTTAAATCCAAACTTCAAGCCTCGGAATTTTTTAAAATGTACAATTTTAGTTGAGAAGATATTTTATATTTAACTAAAGAAAAAGTTGTGTGAGGCTCGGTGTCACGAACAAATATTTTATTATAATGTAATTATATTTTGTGATTTTATTACTTTCATAACTTCACAAGATCTTTTTCATAATTTTAATTGTATTTGAGATAATTTTTTGATATTATTACAAATCTAGAATCTCTCGAATACAATAGGCTTCAAGCGTCCCATCATTTTTTTAAACTTCTCTTGTGAACTAAAAATTCCCTACTGTTTTATGTGTAAGTTAGGATATTAGTGGCGCAATAGGGTTTGAATATGGAATAGTTGGCAAATTATTTGAATGGGTGGTTTTCTAGACTTTGTGATCCATTAATGTGTCAGTTCCCATCTTCTTGACAGTTTAGCAGTCTTCTAAGTCAAGGTGATGGGTGTAGGCATGTGTTGAAACTGGGTTCCTGATTTTGATGTCATGGCGGCGGCTTTTCATGAGTTTACGCTGAATTTCAGTAATGAGGCCAATATATTGTGCAGTACATTGTTGGCACTTGACGATAAACTATGTCACAAATGTGACTGCCTTTGATGGGATGAATTTAGTTGGTTATCTTGCTAGGTCAGGAGCTTGGTCGAGGTTTTAGTAGAGTTAGGTCATTCTCAGATTTTAATTTAGGATGTAACAGAAGATTTGATCCATCACTTTAGCTCAGTCGGTAGCATGTCTATCTACTGAGCTAAGTAAGGGTACCAGGTTCGATTCTCAGCATGTCCAAAAAATGTATCATTGGTGAAATGTGGGTTTACCCTTTCACAGTGATGAATTAACAGCCAGGGTGTTGTGTATGTTCTAGTCTTAAGTTAGATTTTAAGACATATGAAGCTACGACAGGTCTATCAAGCTGATTAGAGGAAAAATATGGCTTGAATATTAAAATGAGCCAGGTCACAGACTGGAAACAGTAATGGATGTAAAAAAGAATACCTTAAGATGTATTAGCAAAAGGCTGGTTGTACACAAGACCTTTACATTGTTCAAGATATCAGTTTGTCTGGATGTCTCCAATGTGTGAAAAGGCGAATCTGATATTTTATAGACTTTTTTTTTGTAGGCCTGGGTTGTGCTTAGCCACTAAAGAGAGGTATATTGTCTTATTTTTCGGGTTTAGGTATTTATGAAGTTTCTGCCAGTCAAAGAAGGCTGTTTATGAAGCATTTTAGGTATCCTCTCTGGAAAAACTTTTTGAAGATTTTATAGATCAGATAAGATGTGGCGAGCATGTATGGCAAGGCTGTATGGAATAGATTGTTTGATGTTGAATGGGCGGCAGCTATCAAAATGCAAATATGGGTGTTTGTGGGTTTTAGATGTACCGAAGTTTTTATGTAGCCATTTAATAATCTCATGTGTACATCAAGGAATGTCACCTGGTCATTGGATTGACTTGAAGTAGATCACAAAGCCGGAAAGAGATTGAGTTTGTTTAAAAATAGGGACAGATCTTCTTGGCCATCTGTCAATACCATGAATGTTATCTATGAAACAAATCCACCAGAGTGGTTTGATTTGGCGTTTAAGAAATGTAGTTTCCAGTTCACCCACTGAGCAGATTGGCATAAGGAGCCATCCTTGTACCTATTGTCCTGCCCTTGCTCTGTATAAAATTATCATAGGATAAATGATGTAGTCGGGCTCGGTTTGTTTTATAGGAAATGTTTAACTACAACGAAGCTTGAACATGAGAATTATTGGTATAAAGCTACACAAAATCGATTGAAGTATGTATGTTTTGGATAGAGGTTGTAGAAGGCTTTTCAAAGAAATGGTTGGCATCTTTGATGTGTGATAACTCAGTGACAAATGGTTGCATATGTAGTTTGACATAGGCTAAAATTATTTATGTTAGTGAGCCGCAGCTGATGACAGAAAGTCTTCCTGGAGGGGGCAGTATTTCTTAGTGATTTTTTTATAGGTTTTCTGAAAAAAGCGGTCGGAAAATTTCTTGAGAAGGTTTTTTTGTCAGTTTTTCTAATGCTAAGTTATTTTGATTAAGGGTAAAAATATCTACTTTAGTAATTTTCCAAAACAATATAAAATTTGTACATTCAGCCAAATTTACACCAATTTAAATTCACCAAGCCAACTGACTCAGTAGATGCAAGATTAATTTCTCCCAAAAAAAAACCACTGGCATTCATATATACCATATATTCAGTCAAATGAATAATGAGCTGCATGGAACAAAGGAACTTAAATTGTTGAATTAGTTAAAAGATGATACACAAAACCTTGGTACATTATTCAGGTTAAATGAAAGTGTTGACTAAGGAGGATCAAACTATTTCAACAACAATGAAAACAAGTCAAAGTGTAAATAAAACTTTTATTTTCATAAAAAAAAGAAAAAAGAAACATTTCATATAAGTGCAAATATCAGATTAACAATTTTTTATCATTCCAGGATTTCAAAATGTGACTGATAAATACGAATCTAATTCTAATTTTAATTTCAATTTGATATTCAGTATTTAAGTTGGCATGTATAGATCCTAGACATGGATGCTGCTGAAAGACAATTAACAATAATTTTAAATCATTTAGAAATCATTAGTTACAAAAAAGATCATAAATTACAGAGATCATTAGTAACAAAGAACTATCATAATTACATTTTTAGACTATTTTAATTCCACCAGTATCAAAATCTTACCAGTGTAATAAGATGAGTCACACAACTTTGTAATCAACATTTTAACGGTGCAATATGAAGCTAGTCCCACAACTGTGTGATACATCTTACCAATGTAATAAGAAGTCACACAAGTGTGTAATAAGAAGATAGTCACAAAACTGGGTAATCAACATCTTAACGGTGTAATATGAAGGTAGTCACAAAACTGGGTAGTCAACATCTTAACGGTGTAATATGAAGGTAGTCACACAATGGGTAGTCAACATCTTAACGGTGTAATATGAAGGTAGTCACACAACTGGGTAGTCAACATCTTAACGGTGTAATATGAAGCTAGTCACAAAACTGGATAGTCAACATCTTAACGGTGTAATATGAAGGTAGTCACAAAACTGGGTAGTCAACATCTTAACGGTGTAATATGAAGGTAGTCACAAAACTGGGTAGTCAATATCTTAATGGTGTAATATGAAGGTAGTCACACAACTGGGTAGTCAACATCTTAACGGTGTAATATGAAGGTAGTCACACAACTGGGTAGTCAACAGCTTAACGGTGTAATATGAAGGTAGTCACACAACTGGGTAGTCAACATCTTAACGGTGTAATATGAAGGTAGTCACACAACTGGGTAATCAACATCTTAACGATGTAATATGAAGCTAGTCACAAAACTGGGTAATCAACATCTTACCAGTGTATTAGGAGTAGAGTTGGAAAGCTAATGAGCAAGTACTTTAACAAGCCTGTGTGAACCTTATAAATTCCAAATCTGTGACAATGAATGTCTTATTTAATTTAAGTTGTCAGGTCCACCTTTTTTGTAAATACTAACCAACCTTTGAACTTTGATTAGATTTTTTTAGTGAATCTAAAATGCGTATTTAGTGATTATACTTTTTTTTTTAATATTTTGCTATTGGATTGGATTCAAAAACTTAGAATAATAGACTATTTAACACAAATTCTATTTAAAACACTATCATAGTAATCCTTAAATAAATGATTTGATAGAACTTATTTTTAAAATAAAAAGTTTAATTCAATTTTTTTCAAGCATAAGATATAATTAGTCTAAAAGTATTAGTAAAATTAGTGTATATTCAATTCAGATCAAACTCAAAATTTTATTTTGGCATTAAATTTGATTATAATTCAATTAACAACTACTTTTAAGCATAATATCCCATTTCTGTCAGTATGTTAAGATTCAAAATCAATTCAAAATTGAAAATATTGGATTCGCACAGGCTTTATGATATAAATCATTAATAAAATTTATGACTAGTGAAAATTCAAGCAAGTTTAAAGTACAGTTAAACACTAAAATGTAATTACAATAATTAGAAATCAATGAGTGATTGGAAGTATTTCATAATTTTAAGACATAAGTTTCTCAGTTCCTAGGATTTTGTATGAAGTGCAATACTAGGTCACATGATCAGTTCAAGTATTGGAAACATTTCAGAACACTTTTAGCTAGTGTGTGACTCAACAAATGCACATCTTAGTGAATTAAAATAGACAATGAACAACATTAAAATCAACTAACAAAATTTATCAATAAATTTCATCAACACAAACTTATTTACTAGAATACTAAGAAACCATATAAAACAGGTAGGTACATTATCTCAACCAAACATAGACCTCATTCAAACTTTGACAGCAGGAGTTTGGTTTTTCATCAAACAATCTTATTAACACCTGAGACTGTATTTAGGAATGAGCTACTTCATATTTTCCTTTCTTTAAAACCATTTGGATGCCTTTGACTGCAGCAAGGTCTGAGATCCAGTAGCTTAAGAGAAGTGGCTGGTCGACGTGAGATGTCTACAGGCCTGCATGAGCTTGTGCTCTGCAGGGTATTGATTTGGGAACTCTGCGGCGACTTATTGCTCATCACACCAGGGTATAGACGCATGAAGAAGCGCTCTGCCACTTACCAACTTACTACTAATCAAGCAATATCTTATATTCCTCATTAAAACCCTAGTCGAATTACATTTCCCAAACTCTCTTGTGACAAACCAATCATTTTCAGCTTCAAAGTGGTTTTCTTCAGACCACACTTTTGATGGAAGATGTGGGAATGTGTTTTGTGAATATATTATTCTGAATTAACTACATAAATAAAAATAATATTATGATTCAATAAATACTGTAAGATTGTCAAATCTCAAATCTTACTAGATTAACTATGCAGCAAGCTAATTTAGATACTTATTTATTTAAGTAAGCTAAGATTCTATTTTTGTCAACAGAAAAAGTTATCAAACCAATCCCTCATCCAAATTTAACGAAAAAACATTGAATTATAACCCTATACAGCCATACTTAACACAAAGCAAACAAACTCGCTTTAACGATTAAAAAACAAAGCACTTAGTTAAATTTGCAACAGTAATTACAGCCAAGTATATTATCGATTAACAGTTAAATGGTAACAATAAACAACAATCAACAAGTCATAAATGGCACTTTACAGTCAACAAGAGTTTTGATTGCTTTCAACAAGACTGGATTTAGCTTCAAATATAATCTCAAAAATGCAAATGGCACTATATCATACCTTTAAATCCTCTTTTTCACATTAAATTATTTTACAAATATATTCACATAGTTTAAGTATTAAAATTGATTAAAAACTTATAAAAAACCTTCAATTCAGTAAATTAAGCTATATAATATTTGTTTAGAAATAATAAGAGCTTAAAGCTGATGATGTACAAAATTGCTAAATAATTTAAAACTTTATTAAATGTGCATATTTAATGATAATGTTGTCATTTAACTGTGAACATGTTCACAATGTGTGACTCATTTGACAACTTGAACGGAGATATTCAATGAACGGAAACATTTAAACTCACAAAGCTGTTGAAAGGACTAAACTTTGTGCTCGACGGAGTAGCTCAATACTTACACAGGCACTCAATTAAGATCAATAACTATACGAGTGACATCTTGTATGTTACAATACTTCTGATAGGAGCAAATAAAGTAGTTTTGTTACTTCATTATATTGGTTGCACCAATAAGGAGGCTAATTTTGCTTTTATAACGAGGGCATAAGTCTTATAATATTGTAAAAAATATACTTAAACATTTTTAATAACAATTTTTACATTTTTTAATAATTTCAAAGGGTCAAAAGCTCAATTTTATAATAAACACACTCAAAGCAATAACCTTATTAGTAAGGCTGGGCTGACAACAGTTATAATTAACTATAAATTTAGGTAAATTTTGCAACAAAAAAAACACCTTTTTTTTGTCTTTTCTCAATAACCCACAGATAGTAAAATTGATATAAATTTATTTTTATTATTAATAGTATTGATAAGTTGGTTAAGTATTAACTTCTAATTGCTATTCAAACCAATATATTAAATAATTAATCAAACAATTTAACCATCTCGCTAAAAATTGAACCAAACTAATTTTTAATCAGTTGGAAGATAGCAATTGCAAAGCAATTACCAATGGATAAAGACATGCAAAATTGGCATTTGTGATAACGTTAATTATCCATTGCTATACTTAAATTTCTTTAAGGAAAACCTCTTTTTGCTTTATGAGGTAATTGTATTATATTTGGATGAAGGTATTTTGTGTTCGTCCCTTTTACATGTTTCTTTCTACCTTTACTATACCTTCTTCCAAATATGATAGTTAAATTTGATTTTGAGATATCGATTTTTTGTTTTCAGCCTTTAACAGATTTCACACTTGGTCCATGCAAGGACATTAATATATATGGAGCTTGCAACAAGTGGTCATGTCTAGTCTAAACATAGCTTGACAATTGATTATTTCGATATCGCTATTTGTAAATATCGAAAGTAAGAATATTGAGATATCGAGTTTGACATATCTAACCATGAAATGTTTTGTGCGTATTTATATTTGATTTTTTTTATATGTTAATAAATAGTTAAATACACAATATGAACGAAACATCTTAACAGTTTTAATCAAGTTCTGTAATGTTACTGTATCATGGGACCGCAAGTATTCCTGCCTGAAAAAGATTAAATAAGAAAAACAAGAGGAGAGTGTCTAAAATTTCGTGAAGTATCAAACACCAGGAATAAGTAATCACTTTGTTGAATACGACCAAGAAGGAGGAGTATTTGTCATATTAATTGGCAAAATATGTGTGAGAAGGAAGTTTGATTACTGTGTGCAAATAGTGATTCAAAGATTTCTTGTGACGTACAACATAGTTATAACCAACAAAAAAAAAACCTTAGGAAAATATTCCAGCCACAATGGCAATGTTTTCATTTCCGAGTGTAAGAAAAGTTTGTTTTACAATTAGCTTGGAGTGGAGAAATAAATAATAAATACAGTACTCATTTTAGAACAAGTCCAGAATTTAATAACACCACTTTGATTAATATGGAGCCATTTATTTATTGTATGGGAGTAAAATTAAATATTATCACTGCGTGCTCATCATAATCCTAGTTGCCTAATTTTGGTGTATAAATTGTTGGGTATCCAGAAGCAGTACTACCATTTTCTTGGCTTAGGTCCTAATTTTTTTTTAATGAATAATAATTTGACTCATATTGACATAGATAATATCACTTTTTAAGAAAAATAACACCACTTTTCCCCTAAAAATAATCTCACCTTTTGCATGTCTCTACCAATGGAGTATATAAATACACTTAGAAACAATTTAATCTTGTGTAAAGCTGTGCACTTTCTAGCTTTAATCTGAATCCAGATCTAGATGATTCATTTTCAATTTGAATATTAATATTTATAAAAAAAAATACTACTTAGAGATAATTAAAAAGTGTATAAACATGGTAAAATACCGTTATATAAGCTAGAGTGAAGGAAGTTAACCTAAAAGAATAGTTATGTAAGTCTTGATAGAAACAAATAAGCTTTCAGGTTAGTTCCTTCCTTCCCTATCATTTAAATTATAGTGTTTGACAATGAATCTTTCTTAGTATTGGAAAGCTTAAAATAAGATAAAATATGAATTCATGTTTCAGATTCGATGGAATTTCATTTGAAATTCAAATATCAAAGTCAAACTTTTTATATAAACTTTAAAAGCATGTTTATTTGTATTTTAAAACATTTTTTTTTAAACATAATTAAGTTTTAAAACTGTATCTACTCGACTCAAGCTTGGCTCAGCCTTGTCATCTTTCTTTTGAAACTCGCTCAAATTTGATACTTATATAAAAACACTTGAGCTCACAAACCCCTAGTTTTGTTCTAAGATATATATATATATACTTTTTATAAAAACATCTATAAGATAGTATATTCCATGCATATCCTACAAATAAAGAAAAATTGTTCACTAAATACATTCAAGATTCTTTAACAAGATTTAGTGAATTTGTTTGCTAAACCAGAACTTTGAAAAGTCTGCTAATTACTGACAAAAATAATCACAATATAGCCAAGAAATAAATCGTTTATGCCTAAGGCCCATCCCTCTTTGTACAAAACAAATAAAAGAGGGTCCCTCAATCAACAAAACATTAGCTTCAACAGTGTACCTCATTTGATGTTAAGTTAATAGTCACTGACCTACACGACACGTCTTCAAACATAGGTTTTCAGCTCGTAACACTTGGGCCAGAGGTTAGGGCTTTTGACCTAGCCCTGTTTGTTAAATCTTAATTCAGACCCAAAACATATATATGAAGAGAATTCATAAATGTTAAAAAATGTTAAATAGTCTAAGATTTTCAAGCAAATTCAAAATTGTAACTAAAAATAAAAAGCTTAATTGTCACTTAAAATGAACTAACATTGAAACATATAGTATATTGTACTGAGATTAAACTTTCTTACTATCTAGTTGTGATTAAAATGTATTTAAGAGAAATTCATTTGATCTAAAACCCTGCATGTCTGTACTAAATATTTGACATGAAATGT
This sequence comes from Timema genevievae, assembly GCA_902155825.1. Lineage (NCBI taxonomy): Eukaryota > Metazoa > Arthropoda > Insecta > Phasmatodea > Timematidae > Timema > Timema genevievae. Next base: position 118,042 of record CABFWO010001974.1, on the reverse strand, counting down.
ATTAAGTAGTTGAAAGTCTCATTTTAAACATCATCCTCAAGTAATTTGACTCTATAAATATCACAAAGCTTCGCTTGAAAGAACAGAACATTGATTGGTTGTATTTAAAATGGAATTTGAAACAATTTTTATGTGAAACAAATTGCTTTAAAAATTTACTTACTTTTAGAATTCCACCATAGTCAAAATTTGCAATTCAAATTGTTTTCAAGTTTAAAATTTAAGCACGTGTATTTCAATGTGTCTTAACTCTCCATATTAAAATTTAAATTAGGCCTGTTTTCTTAACAACCAATTGTGCAACAACTGGTTTATGCTCAACAATGAATCCAATGTTTCTACAGCACTTGTTAGCCATTTATCTACTTAGCAATGTGATGTATGGGAATAGTGCCTCTGGGAGTCTTCTTAGACGAGTCTCTTCTGGCCGCAGGATGATTCCAGAATTCACTTGTGTCAATGCGTAGAGGAGGATCGTACCTCCAGGGCTCCTGCCTCTCCTCCATCGACATCAGTGGCTCCTGGGAGTCTGTTCCCCCCTCCGTGGTGGCCGAGCTCTTAGGCTGACTCATATTAGGGGAATCCGGGTCAGGAATGAGGTATGAGCTGATATCAGCCCCATCATCTGATCTGGGTATCTTTGCTATCTTGGCCTTGGCAGCATCAAGAGCTTGGAGGAGGGACCTACCATTGGCCTCAAGTTCAGCCCTCCCTCCTGGGATATTGGGGCCCATGCAGCTGCACAGTGGCCCTCCCCCTCTATTGTGGATGTACCTGAGCATGTTGTCCAGGTCTTGCATGAGATGAAACCTCTTGACGCACCTGGATCTGCGAGGTACAAGACAACTGGAGGATATCTTATTACTGCTAACATACTCAAGTATTATCAACATACTAGCGTCTCAAGAGGGTATCCCTGGTTCTTAAGAGTGTATTCAATCATCACTAAAAGCCATAATGATATACCATACATTGTGGATATCTTGGCTAGGGGCTTGCCTGTACATAACCAAAGTACAAAACGGTAACAATAAACCCTATCTTGCTTAATAGGCAGAACATTCACGTTGCACTGCAGGTAATAAATTGGGGAATCCATGGATCGACAAAAGTAGTCAACCATGCACCTGTTCGCACATTGTCATCTGGCAAAACTTCCCTCGCAAGTCTTGAATCTTGCTCAAGAAATCACTATTTTTATTTGTTAAAGACAAGTAACCAAATTAACTATATAAATTTTTTCAATCAAGCAATGGAGTGGAAATATATGGGAATTAACGCCTTGGATCCTTGGAACACACAATCAGCGCTGAACGTGAATATATTAGTGCAATATTTTAACAAAACTAACTTGTTACTTTAGTTTAAGGACATTGTACTGCATTGGAAGTAAACAAATATCAGTTGGAAACAAAAAAATAAAATTACAAATACCTTTTTAAATACATCTCATCCTTCTTAACACCAGGTATGGTGTTGAATTCATGACATATCTTGGGTGGAGTGTGGTAGCATTAGTTATTTTATTTTCTATAATGGGACTATATTTGAACAAAATGTTAACCAAAACATTCCTTTCGAGTGGACTGAACATAGCCATTTTAACGTGATGGATAAAATAGCCAAGCAATTATTAAGTCCAATTTTTACAGGAAGAACATTAGAATCACCAACATTGAGCAGAAGTTACTAACATTTGACATTATAGAAATATGTTTTATTTGATTGATTTATTATATATATGTATATATATTTCATCAAAAAAATTATAATAACACTTTTAATACTAACTCCTTATGGATTACTTAATAATTTGTCTTAATTATACGGACTTATAATGTAATACAAATGTAATAATTTCATTTACACCATAGTGGCAACATGAGCTACAATAGTGCTAAGAGTTATATATTAAATGTATTAAATTTCCATGTTTTATCTTATTAGAACCGATAATTATAAACCATAAACAAATTATTTGTTTGTAAACATTATAAAAAAAGGCAAAAAAAATTGTTCCAAATAAAAGTTATTTATTTTTAATACTTCAGCGAATTAATACTATTAGCGGTGGGTATTGGTGTAATCAAAATAAACACAGACTCTCTACCAAGTGGCCATCTTGAATTCTTAACTAAGGCAACCTTTGAAAAAACTCCACTTTGGTTCTTTAATTTAAATAAAGAAGATATATTTAAATCACAAAAAAGTAATAAAACTGTTATTTTTATAACCAACATTTATTTTTAAAATATTTTAAAATACTAGCTTCATTTTATATAAGTTGTGTGTGCTAGCCAACGAGATTAAAAGTGTAAGTTTGTCTTCTTGTTTGCATAATTTGTGTTGTATTGGTTATTAAAAAGATCGGACAAAAATTAACTAGATAATATATTTTTTTTAATACTGGTAATTTGTTTAGTAAAAGTTACTCTACTTTGGAACGTATGATCTGTGAGATAATTGTAAAGTTTATTTGGCAGTGGCTTTGTATAATATTTTTTTTAACTTCTTTATTCTTGTGTACGATTAATTACAAAGTGTTTGTGGCAGTGATATATATATATATANTATATATATATATATATGATATATTTAATTTTCAATTTTATGATAATATATTTTCTAAATTTAATATTGCGTGTGTATCAAGAAAAGAAGTGGGCCCCTAACCTATTTAGACCCTAAGATTGTTGTATTAACCTCTTGAGTAGGCCTAGGTTTGGAAAAATTGGTGTTAATATAGTCTTAATACAAAACATAATAAGATAAATTGGATTTTAATAGGAGAGATTTATTAGTTTAGATATTTTGAAATTAACATAACTTATTTTAGTGGTTTAAATTTGTATTAAAGCATTTTTAAATATAATAGCTTTAGTTAAGAATCTTTGTTACAGAGTTTTTTGTTTTGAATAAAAGGTTTAGTTTTATTAATCTTAATTCAACCCCACCCCGCTTTCCCTCCTCTGAAAATGAGTCTCCAAACCCAGCCAACAAGAACTAAGACTAGAAGAACCTAGTGGTTCCAATTTATCTGCTGGATTACCACTCAAGTGTGACGTTGCTAAATTATCAGCTGAAATGCTCCAAATCGATGCGAGTAATGTGAGATGGTGATTAGGCCTATTTTGTATTTTTAAAGTTTTTTTACATAATTCTACCTTTGCAAGGAATGTTTTGTTTATGGCTAGTAGTTCTCACCATTTATCGTTCAGAACAGGGTGAAATGTGTTTCGACATGGCCTGGTTTTCTTCCTATTTACATAGTTTGTCAAGTAGTTACATAAATTATAAAATTTTACGGGAATAGTACGTAAACAAATACCTACTTCAGATAAACTGTGAATATAACTTAAACAGCTCTAGGCCTATTAATCAAATAAAACTGTTGGATAGTGTGTTTGTGGTATTAAAACTATTTTCCGACCATATCTGTTTGTATACTAAACTCGAACCTTCAAAATATATGTTAACAGGTGTTGGTGCGCAAAAATATTTACATATAGGTCATATTTTTATATATTAAATAGTAAATAATAAATGATCTAATACCGTCATACCAGTCACAAGAATACGGAGAACCTAATTAAACTAAAATCATAATTATTGAAGATAATTTATAGCTCACAATTGAATCAAAACTAGGCCTAGCTAAGTCCCATGTTGTTGATGCTTTAAAGGTTAGGTTCTGCTATTTTTAAATTCTTTAAAATAATAAAAAATATAACTATTGTATATAATAATACTTTACAATCACAATACTTACCAATAACTAAACCTACCTATAATTAGTAGGCTAATAATCAATTAAACAATATAATGGTGCTAAGAAAAAATTATGTCTTAATATATTAGGTTAAAATTTAAATTTTTGTTAACAGGCCTAAAGCTTTAGCCAGTTGTTTAGATGTTGAAAAAATAACAAAAGTTTTTAAATAATAAGTTTTATTATAATTTTAATAGTCATTTATTGATTATCTTGGTTTTTTTACTGGTATGAGGGATTAGAAAATTAGGTAGCATTATTTGTTATTTTCTATAAAAAAAAGTATGCCTATCTTATATGTATTGGAGTACTCTCCCACCTTATCACACTTTTATTCTAGAAATTATTTCAAAGGTTAATTTTATGTGTAGACATGTTTGCTCAAGTAAGCTCTAGATTCATATTATTATTTAAAAATCAAATCAATCAAAATTTGAATGTCTTTTAGTTATTTTTAACAGTGTTGATAGACAACAACATAGACATAGACATCGACCTCGACCTCGACATGACACAAAAATGAAAAATAAAGATAAGCCTGTAGCATCATATGCCGATACCCATAATCTGGACTTTAATCACTGTTACACAACCAAGGTGGTTAAATCCCTTAACAAAGAAATATGCAACCCTTCATAACTAAGGATATGGGAACTGGCCCATCAATATATTATATCCAGAACAGTCCCTAACCTCAACCTTAGGTAATTCCTCTCCTTCCTAGCAGCACACTTATTATTAAATTCAATGTCACAATAATAATACATTTTATAACACAATTTTTAGTTTTTCTATCTATCTATTTATTCAAAGTCCTGCCATCTCTACAGTAATATCATAACTGAAAAACATTCAGCTCTGGACAGTCAACCTTGCTGTTTAGTCTTTATTTCTTTATATTTTATTATTTTAATATAAATTTCATTATTGTTTACTTAATTAAATATTTCTTAATATGAATTCATTATTATTTTATATAACTATCAAATTTTTCTGTCTACTGCCCTTTTTCATTAATTTATTTTTGCAAGGGTGGTACATTTTGCTTTCTTGTGCTTTTGCGCGATTTTTCTTTAGTTCGCTAAGTATTTCTCTTAAAGGTGGACGTGCATCATTATTGCGGCTCACATCTCTCGTCACGACCCTTCAATATAACTTCTCTTAATAACCCATCTTTCTCTGACCTAATTATGTGTGTGTGAAGTGAACATCAAATCAAGACCACGTCAAGTTCATCATCCCAACCCCAGGTAGGCCTACTTGGGTTACTGCTTCACCGGATCTTCAGTACAAGGTAGGATCTCACCAGATATGTTTACTTATGCACACATTGAAATAATTCTCTTTCTCTCTCTCAATCAAATTAAATCACTTGCAGTTCAACCAAGAGCATCAGTCTACTCTCCTGACGAGGCTGTCTGTGACAGTGAAAGTTTGTCCTTAAAAATGCGTTTGTGTGTTTTTTAGTGTTCTATCTAACCAATTTATACTCCAGTATCACCAAGGTAAGTGTGCTAGCTATCCCTCCTAATTCAAACCATTTTAAGAATATAAGTAATTTGAGTAATACATCATGTTAAATAATCTCTATAAGGAAAACCTTTTTTCACTTTATGAGGTAACTGTATTATGTTAAAGAAGAAATTCCAGAGAAAGATTTCAATTAAGTACCAAATTTATACTAATAAAATACCCTTATTGTTAAGATTTAGATAATGTGCATGTTTTTATTGAAAAAGGGCCTGCCAGACTGATCAGAATAGTATATAAAGAATCAGCAGGCAAAGTGTTAAGTAAAGTTATAGTCGCAACTAATATATGATACCAAGACACAGGAATCAAACCCGAGACCTTTGGCTTAGTATGACAATGCTCTTACCATTGAGCTATCCAGGAGTCGTGTAACCAGGGCCATTCTTCGCCATTATTTTAAGACGTCCATAATTTTTGTTAGAAAATTTGTGGTCAACTTTGTGCTTTGTCACATTCATTTTTTATTTTTATTTTTCCTTTTTGTTTGTTTGGTACGTTCACTCCTCTCTATTTTATCTGCAAAATCATCGCTACTTGCGCTTAGTTTGTACAGTGTTGCAACTTTTCTCAAGTTTACACCATGCCTTTACTCCTAGCAGTAGCTTGCAAGCAAGCGATTGCCTGCTGAAAACTCATGGTATATCATTAGCGTAGTGACAAGAAATTTGGGTTAGGCCAAGCAAAAATCCTGCAAATCATAGCCAGACTATAACCTAGGTATGTGTATATCATTATGAGCCTTATATACTTGTCTATAGAAAGTAGCCCATTACCAATAGCATACCTAGCCTCGAGGGTATTCCATCACTGTTCCATACCTGCCCTCTAAGAGAGTACCTATTTCATCGTTTCTAAAATACCTGGCCTCCAGGAGAGTATCCCATTACTACTAACATACCTGCCTAGAGCAAGTAGCCTATTAACACTAACATACCTGGCTTCATAGGGGATGTCTTGCTCGGAGCAGTAGGGCAGTTGTACTGAGAAGTATCTCAGTCCAGATTTAGAGTTTCCAAACTTCTCCTTGAGCAGTTTTAGACTGATTTGATCCACTCCCTTGTAAATGCCCACAAACTGGTTTGTTGAAGGTGAAGACACCACCATTACAAAATCGACGCGCTCAAACTCACCAATGCACCAATTGTGTGGGTCCTTAAAAAAATAGGTCACAATAAAAGTAATAATTAGCAAAAAGTTTTCTAAATAAAATATATCATTAAAAAACACCATACCATATTCAACAGTGTGGTTGCTTGTTTGGTAAATACTACACGTGATGATTTATATATTATATTGCTCTCTGCTGTAACTATATTGGATTAATTTTCTAACAAATGTTTCAAAGTTTAAAACACAAGATGAATCAAAGTTAAAAAACATAAAACATATCACCGTATTGACCCGAAAATAGGTCGCCCCGAATATAAGCTGCACCCCGAATTTGCAACCACTTTCAGAGGAAAAACAATATACAGTTAAAATAAAATCATTGTATATAAATCACTTGCAAAGGAAAAACAATATTTATACTGAAAATGAGATCCCTTCATATTAAATCACTTGAAAAGGAAAAACAAAAAATTGTGTTTATAGTTAAATTGTGATCACTTGTAGAGAAAAACAAATATTTACAGTTAATTTTTTTCAATATGGTCTGCCATCTTATCACTTCCGAATGTAGTTCACATGCCTAAACTATCTCACCAAAGAATAGCAGCTTTGATCAACATAATGCAACTAAATTTTTATAAGGCATATAAAATCCACTTTGTCCCCTATAGTAGTAGAAATATATGCCAGTAGACTGTATTGAATAGACTAATCTTGAAGGTTTTGTTGGCACGAATAAGATACACAGAAAGTCAAGGTTCATCTATTTTAAGCGGCATATTGCACCATCTCTTGTGGCGATAAGTAACTATTTCGATATATATTTATCCTACTATATGCACATCTTAAAGGTACAAAATTTGGTACTTATTATCTAAGAGTGCGCTAATAGCCCACATTTAGGTTATATTAAGGCTGTTTCTGGAAAAAAAACTGGCTTATTTTTCAGATTGTACGGTATAAAAAATAAAATCTACTACTATTCCTTGAAATGTATAGGACTAGTAGGTAATTGTTAGCTACTAGTGACTTTTTCATAAAATTTATTTAGATCTTGTTTATTCAGAACTATTGAATTACCTAAGTTCAACATCATTTACAACCCGCTTAAATGGCTGCATAGTCTAAGGCGCTACTCTCACAGCAGAGTAAACTGCCGATGATGGGGAGATCGAGGTTTGAATTTTGGTTGAGTTTACTGAGAGTGGGTTTTTCAAAATTGTTTTCCAATCTCCCTCCATGCAAATGTGGATACACTTCCTCAAAATAGAACCTTTTTAAGTCCTAAAATCAATAGTGTAATTAGTATATAAGCATATAGCCTCAACCGATAGTAAGTAAGACGCGATGTTAAAAAAATAAATTGCAGAAATAGTTTAGTAAAATTAGTTTAGTTAGGGCTGGGCCAATCAGCCATCATGCAGATAATCTTTTGACATCATCAATGCCAATCATTTGTTTGTTTATTTACAATATTAAAAAGGTAATATTCAAAATAACACACAAACATTTTTGAATAGATTTTTTACCCATCAAATTCAAAATAAAAAATGTAATTATGCTGTGGTAACTATTTTTAAAAAGGAGTGGGATAAGTACAAGGTAGATAAAGTGTTTTAGACATCTTAATATAAATCCAAAATATTCAACTTTGAGCTTAAATTATTAATAATTTATAGTTAGAGACACAGAAATTTTGCGAGCCATGGTTTTACTAACTTTTATTCAGTACATTAAAATTACAATCAAAACATATTTAAAGACCATTGTAGCATTTTTGAAGTAATAATACCTTCGTGAAATAAAACGAAATTAAATCTTCTCGTGAAATTGACAATTTTGCCTTTTAAATGCAAATTATGGTCAATTTTATTGATTTAAATGGGAACTAACACTAACAACGTTGTTGTTATTTACATTTATCCTGAAATTGCCTAAAAAATAAACAGTACCAACTGTGCTAATACAAAAGAATTTCTCAATGAAAATTTATTTCCCTCAACCCAAGATTATTAGTGAGAAAAGTGTTTGAATTGGCTAATTTCACAGCCATACTGTCTACAAAGACAAATATTTAAAGAAGAAGAAATGACACCATAATTAAGCTATATTGAGATATTTTTATCTTGATGTATTTGGTCTTCCATCTTAAGTCAATATCAAGTAGTGTTATTTTTGAGAGTTGTTATATGAAAAATTATTTAATAGAATAGGTGAATGAAAATTAAAAATGTCAAAGTTTTAAAGTATTTTTGAAATAGAACTCGAATTCAAAAAATAGCTTTTACATATTTGACTAAGCTAAAAAAAATGTGTAGATTGTGCAACACCCGCGTGGATTGGTTTAGAAATTTGGAAATAATGCTTTCCTTGTACTTTGGTGATTATTAAAATTTTTAGCCCCTCCCCCGCTCAAAATACAAGTTTATTTAATGAAATACAATAACTTTAATTATGACAAATCAGGATTTAACCTTTTATTTAATGATTTTTTTTTCTGATATACAACTCTTTATTTAACGAAACATAATCATTTTATCTACCATAAGTCAGGATATAGCCTTTTATTTACTGACTTTTTATTTCAAAATACAACTTTTTTATTAACTAAATTCAATGGTTTTTATTTACCACAAATAAGGGTCTCTACTGATGATGATCAGATTGGTTATGCCCTATGTTTAATTGAAGTGAGGGATGTCTAGTCTGTATTACACCAGACTCACATTACTCTTGAAGTGAGAGATGTCTAGTCTGTATTACACCAGTGTATACTCACATTACTCTTGAAGTGAGGGATATCAAGTCTGTCCATGAGAGCATCCACCGCACAATGAGAACGCAGATATTTGGTCAGTTCCACCATGAACGCCACATGAGCATCGTGGGAGGGGACGTAGTTGATGAACACTACCGGCAGAGACTTGGCTTGGCTCTGGGGGTCTGAGAGAATCAACAGATATTGTTAACAAGTTAACATAAGTTGAATAATCTAATTTTATTTTATCGTCCCTCATATATACCTTGTGATTGTCTGTATGGTAAAGCTTTGTGGTCTCTCTACAATGTCTAAACACTAACCTGGCGGAATGCGTTTTCTCCACACGTGGAAGGCGCACAGGAACACAGGTATCAAGACCGAGCAACACACAATTGCTATCAGTGTCCTTCTGTTGTTACCTCCAGCTGAAAATAAAGGAGCAAGTTGTTACATCCCAACAAAAACAGAGGACCTTGTATAGAGGGCAGTAGATGGTGGGTGAAGGCTGTATGGCAGGGAGGGCCATGGGACCAAAGGGCAGAGAGGTCAAGGTTAGTTGTGGGGAAAGGGGCAAGAGGACCACTAAGGGGGATAGGGCATCCTGGGTATTGAGGCAAGAGGAGAATTAAGGGTATAAGAAGGAAGAGGAAGCAGATAAAGGCAAATAGAGGGAAAACAAGGGTAGATGGAAGAGAAAGATAGATGTGAGAGATAGATAATGGGAAGAGGAAGATGGATGGAAGAGATAGATGGAGGGAAGAGAAAGAGGTAGATGGAGGGAAGGTGGAGGGAAGAAAATAAAGGGAAGAGGAAGATAGATGGAGAAAAGAGAAGCAAAGTTTTGTAATAGCAGTGAGGAAATACCAGTAGAGATTAAAAGGAATGAAGGGAAGTCAGGTCAGATGAAAGAGCACTCACGAAGAATACATAGTAAAGAAGTAGAATAAAGAGAATATGTGACACAATAATATGACAGAGAGGGAGAACAAGTAGTAAGTAGGGACATGCAAAATTCGCATTTGCGATAAAACGAATTTTTACACGAATTCTGTTTTCACACGAATAACACAAATTAAAGCATTTTTCTAAATAAACACAATTTCTTTGTAATTTGGCAAATACCACATCATGCAATAAAATTTTCAATGTGGATCACTGGTGATAGCACTATACCAGGGCTGAAGTTTATATGAATAGTATCAATTTTTACTTATTTTATAGGTATAAAATGGATCACAGGAAAAATGAGTGTTTTCAGGATATTTAAGCTTTTTTTTTATCTGAAGTTAGTATTAAAAATAATGATTTCTACTTTTACACACTATGATACCTAAATTTCGATTGATCAATTCTTTGTTTTCAGCTTTTAAAAGAGTTCACGCTAGGTCCAAGCAAGGACATTAATATATATGCACCTTGCTTCAGGCACTCATGTTTGACAAAATTATATCTTCTTAATTTTTATTCCCTTCTCTTTATTTGATAGTAGTTTAGTCTTCTATGACAGCATGTTTCAATGTTATTATTGTTTTGTCTAAACCTAAGTTGATAGTCAATTATTTATATATTGCTATTCTTAAGACTCGAAGGTAATGATATTGACATATCGAGTTTTATACTACTAAGCGTGAAATGTTTTGTGCGTATTTATATTTGATTTTTTCCCGAATATGTTAATAAATAGTTAGATACACAATATGAAAGAAAAATGTCGACAGTTTTATCCTAGGTTTTTTTCAAACATATACTAAATCGACTCGTATTTACATAAATAATATCGCTTTCAGCTCAAAATATCATCGCTTTTTGAGAAAAATAACACCACTTTCCCCTAAAAATAACCTCACCTTTTTCATGTCTCTAGTCATAAGTCATGATGTATGATGTGTTCAAATTATGTCCGTGCAGGATCTCGAACAGGGGTGGGGGTTGGAGGAAGGAGTTACAATTAAGGACCTTCTAACAATGTCCAATGTCATGTTTGTATTTAATTTTCATTAGAAATATTATTAACTTATTAAATTTAAACTAGCCTTATCCCGGCACTTCAGTCGCTTTTAGCTAGTTTACAACTCAGCTGAGCAGTGAGCACCATTAAATAACATAGCTACACTACATATAAGTGAGGTAAATATACATCCCTGAGTAGATTTAAGGCAAGAAAACATATTTTTAGGGCAAAATAATGATAAAAGTGGCTTTTAAAATAGATAAAATTGTGGACAACTCTTTTAGTAAGTAAATGTTATTATTTGGAATGGCATCCATTTGCTTTTGTATCATTGATAATAAAAGTTGGATAAACTAATATTTTTTTTAGTCCAGCAGCACTTATTGTGAGATCTTTAGTAACTAAAACGTAAGAGGTAACAGGCACAGTGGCTCAGTTGAAAAATGTTTTTGTTATTCTTATGGACAAGACTGTGGTTCACTTTTATTCATTCAGATTAGTTTGAATATTTTACTGTTTTACTGTGTAAGCATTTATTAAAATTCACACACCATGAGTCTTTTTATTTAAGAATTTTTCTATTCAATTTTAAAATCTAAGTGGAAAATTATTTTAATTTTTTTTCCAGGTATCTGTCTCATTCCTGCTGGAAATCGTTACTTCCCGCTTGAAAATTTCCCAGGGTCAAAATGTCATTCCCACACAGAAATAGTTATAAGTATACCTACTGATGATTATTTTGTGAGATTTGCTCACGTTGCAGTCCTGAAGACCACAGGCTTCGTGAATCATTCGTAGCGTGAACCAATATGTCTCCGACACATCGGTTAAAAAGGTGTAAGAGAGTTCTCCGCCTACAGCATCCCACGCTGACACTATGGCGGTGTTCAGCAGCTCCTCCTCTTCCTCCACTTCATCATCAGGAGGTGGCCCACGACGGTATATGGACACGTTGTAAGCAGTAATGTTGAATGGCTCGTCTTTGAAAAGTGAGGGTGCCAGGGGCCATCGGAGGGTCAGCTTGGGAATCTCCGATATATCCACATACATGAAGAGTTCCCAGTTTTTTAGCTCAGTTTCAGTAGGGCCTGGAACACATAGCCACATATAAACGTGAGGGTGTCTACTCAGTGGTTGATGTGTAGACCTAAGGATCTAAAGATTTTAAGTTAAATTTCCCACGCAGAACAAAAGTGTATTACTATGTAGCTTTATCGAGTTTGTTTTAATTATTAGGTGGTGATCACTGTCCTGGTTGTTGTGTTTGTCTTTAACTTAAATAAACTTAATCCAATGATATCTTGCATTGGCTTTCAATGTGAGAATCAGGGGAGTGCAATGTTCCCTTTTTCAATTAGCAGTAAAGTCAAATTAAATATTTGAAATATTACTGAAATTGAATATAAATTAGAACACATTTTTATTGTTTTTTGTTGAAAAAAATTATATATTAAGTTTATTTATCCAACTTGCAATATTAAATAAAATGTTCTAATGTTTTATCAAAAAATGTGTGTAGATTTTGGCCTGAGATCAAGTAGCAATTAAATCAAATTAAATTACTTAATATTTTTGTTTGTTAACATTAATTTGATATACTCACACATAATAATATAATATAATAAAACTCTATTTTCCTGTACGTTCAATTCCATGTGTTCTCAATGAATTCTAAAAATACTTATCCAATTGAAATTGTATTACTTCTGGTGTACTATTTATATTTAAGAATACAGGGTAAGCTAATTACCATCACACTATCTTGTCAGCGAGCAAAGCAGTGTTGAAAAAACCAACTTTTAGTGTGCTTGTATTTGTGTCTTAGATTTAGGGATTTTTTAAAGTTATTTTATTGTTTTGTGTGTAAACTGTGTGTATTTAGTTTTGTTTTTTGATAATAAATTTAAAATATTTATTTCGGTGTTTATTGCAACAATGCCTCCATGTAAGAAACCCATTTTTAGCGTGTTTGCACTTTTTTCTTAAATGTAGGTATTTTTCAGTGGTTCTATGGTGTTGCCTGTAAATTAGGTTTATTTAGTTTTGTTTCTTTAATAGTATATCCAAACTATTGTTTTCGATGTTCATTATTCACATAAGAGAACCACAAGGCTTCTCTGCAATTACATTAATAAAAACTAAGGAGAGGAATCTTACAAATCCTGAGCCAGCACTGCGATTCCAGATCTTTTCTTTTGTCCTATCATTCAATGGTAATGCACGAGAGTCATCGCTTGTCATAACAAAGTTCGTATTCCGGTTCTTTGCTTGAAAGAGCACTATCTTCACAGAATAGATTATCTAAGGTATCGTTAGGAAACGTGACTAAATGAGGGCCTGTGAAGCGAGGCTACCTCCACAGCCAATTTAACCAAGTGACTTATCGGGAAATAAGATTTGAAAATATATCTTTGGATTAAAATTGAAATGAGATAAGCTATTCATTCAAGTAATTTAAATAAATACCCTGTGTAAGCTCTAATATAAAATCCATGTTATTTTATAAATAACTCCTTTTTTGATAGCCATTTCTCCTTTTAATAATTTAAAATGCATGATTATAATTTTAAAATAGGCCTACATTTCTATTTTGAAAATGTTTATTTTATTTATTAGGTAGAGAATGTTTAAATAATATTTCGTGATGATCAAAGGTGTAGGAAATAAATATATATTATTAGATTAAATTATACTGCATTCAAAGTTTAAAAAGGTCTTGTCAAAAAAAGTTTATCAGGGACAAAGTTATGCTATTTCACCTTTGAAAAGGTATGTTGGCCAATATGTGATTTAGTAATATAGTGATTTTATAGGGTGCAACACACATCCAGTTTCTCCAATACAAAAGAGTCAATCCATAAATAAAATATAGCCATACTTATTTTTAGCACCGCCTCTTACTATCTGTTTGTGTTATATGCCTTTTGTATTTTTGTATTGACTATTTATTTTTCCTTTTCAAAAGTTAGTTTTAATGTGAAGAAGCTACACTACACACATAGTGAATTTGTTAACGTTTTCTGGGAAATCAAGTCTGAAAACTGAAAAAGCAATACCTGTTTTTCAATTGTTACCAAACAATCAAACAATAATTATTGTGTTTTTTGTAGTGTTAAGTTAGTTTTCTTTTTATGATGATTCAATTTATAGTATTTTGTACTAGTGAATAGTTATTGCAATATTGAAGTCTGAAGACTTGAAGTCTGAAAAATAACCTACCTACTTCTATTTTTTCATTGTTACCAACAATATTGTGATGTAATTACAACAGTGTGATTTATATGTAGGATAGTCAGTTTTCGTTTGTTCATGTTTTGTAGCAATAATTGCAATATTGTTTCACTGAAATGCAATTATAAGATTAAACATTCTTTTTAATGTGGTTAAATATAAAAGAGTTTTGGAAAGTGTTTATTTTTTTTACATTTAAATTCCTAGAAACCCTGTTGTGAATCTGCGGTGCGTTCTTATTTTGATGCACACCAATACTTTTGTTAATGGTTTATCAAGGGTTAAAGTTAAAACGTGATTGAGCTTAATCCACATTTTTTCATGTACTATTTTGAGAGGGACCTGGAATTTGATAAACTGCGCCACAAGAAAATTATCACAACTTAAAATGGGGTTACATTTATGGGGGTAGGGGGGTTAAATTTACTGAATATATCTTCTATGTCTTGATTCTTAAGGGTTTTACGCTTTTAAACCTGCATTCAGAGCTAAGTGCTATAGTTTTATATTACAATAAAAAAATGCAAATTTTCTTCTTCCTCTCCTGTAAAATTTAATATTTCTGAGTTGTGTCACTTTTCTTGCAGGTGAGCGATATGTTTGAAGCAATAATAAAAAGCTTACTGATGTGATCTCCAGAGGGAACTACGAACACATAACTCCTGTGGGAGTAGGAGCCCAGGGAGCTGCGCTGCTCATACTCAAATCCGAAGCTCTTCTTTTCATACTCGGCCTTGGACCAGAGGCAATCAAAGAATAGGACAGTAGAGTCTGGCACCTCCACTGATAGGTGGAAGTCACGGCAAAAATTCTTCTTGTCTCCTCCTACCTCCTTGAACCTCATACGCAAGGCTGGAACAAATATATGTGTTCAAAAATACATGCATTACTCTCTTTATATAATATTTAAGTTTTGAAAATATAAAAAAATAAGCAAATTACAGTTAAACATTTTAAAATACTTTGTTTGGTTGCAATGAAATTTAGTGAGAAATTGAAAATATATCAAATACAAATGTGTGCTCTATTTTGAATTGAAAAATATGACAAAACTAATATATTTTGTTAGATTGATGTCATTTGAAGGAATGTTAGTTGAGAGTAGTTTGACTAACAAAATTGGAATATGTCTGTGCAAGTAATCATGCTGAAGACTCTTAATAATTTAACCATCAATATTTCCAAATCTTCCCAAGTATGAAGTTCTGCATGGGACTTCCTCAGTACTGACAACAAGGTTACATAAAGTGAAGTGATTTAATGAGGTAGTTTTGAAAGAAACAAGCCAAGCTAGAGCCTTGATTCTTAACTATTTACTGTTCACAAATAATCATTAAAAATTTTAATTTGTTATTTTCCTTGGAAATACAAAATGTTTCTACAGTAGGCTGTGTTTCTCTCTTAATAATATTTAAACCGAGTTCTTGTCAAACTCAGAAACTAATAATTAAAATCAGGTTGAACTAAAGATACATATGATCGAATAGCATATCAATCAACACAAATAAGGAATAAGGATTATATTCTTTGATAGTTGCTAACTGCGTGTCCACGCTTTGCTGATTGCATCTTCAGCCTGCATAAATACAAGGGATGTTAACTGCAGTTAAAAATTTTAAGTCCCTAAAATGGAGCGTTAGCTGGCATTCAGACCTGAAATGACCCTAATTGGGACATTAACTGCTGTTCAGGCTTGCAAGACCCAAACTTGGAATATGGAGTTGAGACCTGTAAGGCCCCAACTGGGATATTGACTGTGGTTCAAACCTGTAAGACCTTAAAGTGATGTAATCATGACATGATGAAGGGAACAATCAATTAAATATTCACGCCAATTATTAAAACTTTTATTTTTAGCACACATCTTCCTAAATTCCAGATTGGAAAAATATCCAAAAACAAGTTAATGGAGGTTTTTTCTGCACTATGTCTTACTACCTGTGTGGGTTGGAAAGTAACTGTTCCACTAATGAGATAGGAATGAGAAAATTTGAATTTAGAGGAAGTGTACCCACATTTGTGTGGAGAGCGGAAAACCATTTAGGTAAAACCACCTTCAGTATACCTGACCAAGATTCAAACCTTCATATTCCCAACTTTGCTGTCCAGCCTCTTGCGAGGGTGACACTTTGGACCGGTGGTTTTCCAAATGTGTGCTGCAGCCTTGCGCTAGGGGCATCGCGGCCTTGAACTGGGAGTTTGGCAAAACTAATTTGGTTAACTATGATGAGCTGCGCGCTAGTGATCTAGTACCTGATAAGATAAATTCTGCTGGATGGTAATCGTGTCATACTATGTATCGTATTTATTTTATTAGCATCAATTCGAGTACGGTAGAGATTAAAAGTTTTAAAAAACATCTTGTTTTCAAGTCTTGTCCTCCTAATTTGTTCCTTTTGATATAAAAACACTATGTAAAAAATTTGAGCAATAAATTCTTATTTTTAGGGGTAGCTCAAGTGACTCAAAGATTACAAAAATTATGAAAATTAAACAGATTATGATGAGCATATTTTAATTTATTGTAAACAACTTGGTAGTCGGTATATATTTAAATACATTTGTAATAGATAATTTGTTCAATTTCTTATTCATGTTATCAGTTTGACAATAGCAAACTCTAAATTTATTGCTTTCCCAGAGGCTCAGACAAAGTTTGTTTCCTGCTGTCAGGGTACAATCTGCGATGGTCCTCAACAACTTGCAGGAGGAATTGTAGCTGCATTTCATCATGGGTTATTAATCCACTGTACTCCTGAATGAGTGCCACTCCACATTTATATGGTAATTAACAACTTTTAGAGGCTTTATTGTTTTTATAGATTGCTTGTAATCGTCTCTACCCTCCCACAAGTCTGGATCAACCGCGAGAAATCCATCTAGAAGTTCCAACATTCGGAACAGTGTCAGTGACTTGGCTGTAATAAAATCTTCCAAGTCTTTGTTCTTGAATGAATGAAGAGATGCAGTCATTCGCTTGGAATGATTTTGATCTTGGTCTCCTTTATTCTGGGTGACCTGGCGGTCTAGGTGTAAGGTGTCAGACTTCTGTGCTGGGGGTCCAGGGTTCAATCCTCGGTCCCAGCACAGATTTATCTGATTGCCAAACCCTTCCTTCACCTCTGACAAGACGTGTATTAATCACAACTTGTGAATGTAAGGAATGCCAGGCCTCCACCGTGATTCGAATTCCACATTAAACTGTAGGTCCTCCATTTCATCTCACAATCACCCCACCGTTACACATTAGTGTAAGTGCATACAACCCGAACGGGTAGTAAGATGCGGTGCTAATAATAATAATAATAATAATAATAATAATAATAATAATAATAATAATAATAATAATAATAATAATCTTTTATTTTGCATGGCACTCACTATCAGTCTTTTGTTTGATGAACTTACCCAAATGTCGAATAGAGCTAAACCAACGAGTTCCTGTGACAAATACCACAAGTGCTTGGAAGACTTATGTGATGTTAACTTTGAGATGGCTGAATGGATTAATAAGTATTCAATTAGCGACTTTAACAGCAACAGGTCATTGTATGGAGCATTTGAAGCTTGAGGTGCAGAGATCCAGGCTTTCAGGTAGACACGTACCGCAAAAACACACACATCACGTAATCCTTTCACTTCTTTAGAAGTAAGTTTAAATTGAGCATTGAACATCCAGATCTTGAAGTTGTATATCACTATGGACATCCAGCGGGCATGATGCATTGCTCTGGGTGACATAAATCACATTCCTATGGCAGGAGCAGCACCAAGAAAGATAATCACAAGTTCTAAGAATTCTTTATAATAACCCCTTGATTGATTCTGTTCTAGATGCTTGTTTGCAAAATCAATGGTACCTTGCGTTATATCTTCTACTAGATTTGCGACATCAGCTGCAATCCATGGTTCAAACTTGTCAGTATCTATGAATCCCCAGGATTCCTGAAAGCGTTTGAATAGTCCAACCTCGGGACAAGATTTGACTCCCATACAAACTTCGATCACTGCACTAATTATCAGTTCCATAATATGATGCCTGCATGCCAGTGACAAGAGCTCCTTCTCAAGCTTTTGTTCTGAGAGGACAAAGGCACCAGCGATATGACCCATGGAACGGATGCTGTTGGCTATACCCCAGTCTTTAATAGCTTCAAAGACAGCAGCAGCCTGAGCCTCACCTGTTCCGGATAGAAGCTTGGCAACTGTGAGTAATTGAGAAACTTCTTTCCCAGAAACTAATACTGGCAGGCGATCGACTTTATCTTTTCCACTTAGATCATGGATGTGTTTGCCATCCCAGTGAATAACAAGGGGAATGTTACCTTGAAACTTTACCTGAATGTTTTCAGCTCTCTCGGCTCTGTGTTCTAATCTTTGTCGATGAATTAAGTCTCTTATTATTATTATTATTATTATTAGCACCGCGTCTTACTACCCGTTCGGGTTGTACGCACTTACGCTAATGTGCAATGGTAGGGTGAATGTGAGATGAAATGGAGGACCTACAGTTTAACGTGGAATCCGAACCACGGTAGAGGCCTGGCATTCCTCACATTCACAAGTTGTGATTAATACACATCTTGTCAGAGGTGAAGGAAGGGTTTGGCATCAGATAAATCTTTGTCGGGACCGGGGATTGAACCCCGGACCCTCAGCACAGAAGTCTGACACCTTACACCTAGACCACCAGGTCACATTGAGTCTCTTATTTAGAGAAAGTTCATCACATTCTGTCCTAAGCTTTTGGCAGTTTCTGCTTTAGCAAAAACGGCCTTTTGGTCTGACACTTTTGTACGATCAAGCACTGTTGTGAGTTCTGAATTAACTGCAGTTTTTTAGATCCTTTTTCTTTTTTTTACCTCAAATTTTATTTCTCCAACAGCCTCTTCAATCGCATTGTCCTCAGTTTTAATTTTTTCATCATCATCTTCTGCTGAGCTGTTTTCAGAATCAGCAGATGAAACTAGTTTAGTTATAGAATCTTCTAACAGGCTCATCTGCTTCATTCGCTGTCGTCTGGCATTCATTATGTCCTCTCTTTCATATGCCCTTTTCTCTTTAACAGCAAGAGTTTTATCTACGCCAGTCATTGACCCAATTCTTTCTTTTTATCTCTGGGCTATCAACAAATCCTTGTCTTCTTGTAATACTGATGTCTTGGTTAACGCATCAGCAAGAGCAACATCAAAAAGATCTTCGAGTTTGGAAACAAAAGCTAACTCTCTTGCACGCTGAGTTGGTGACGTTCGCACTTTGTTCTTCTTCAGAAGTTGCCATTCTTCAAATAACTTTTCAAGCTTGGTTTAGCAGTTTTGATAGTCTATCATTGGGATTCGAGCTTTTTGCAAAAACTTTGCTATTTCTGTGATGGTAACAGTGGATGCTTGCCTTATTTTCTCCTTCAATTCAAGATGATGATGCAGACACTGCAGTTATATAGGAGCCAAAGAATTGTGTGCAGACCCTAATAAATTTAGATAATTTTTAAAGAATGAGTAAATCAGCTTTTGAGCACTTGGTGTCTAAAGTTGGCCCTCAAATAACGAAGAAGGACACTAACTACATGATGGCATTAGGAGCAGAAGAAAAACTCACAATAACATTGAGGTAAGTTGACTTTTTTAATTCGAATACAACATTAAAAAATTAAGTAATTACATAATATATCAAAGGTTATATAGTGATGCAAGGCCTTCATAGATAATCTCGGTTCTTTTGCTGGAAAGAGGCTGAGTTTCAGGAAGAATTTCTTCGCATGGATTGTCGTATGACGTTGATGATTGTGTAGCCCACGAAGAAAGTGTGTTAACTGATTGTGGAGTCGAGGGATTAGATCCAATAATTTCATTCAATCAACTTACACACTTGGTGCCTGAATGTCCTGAATTGGGGATTGCTCATGCATTCTAAATCTGGAAGAAGGCTTAGTAAAAAATGGCGTTTAGGATTATCTTGGCTACACTTCGATTTGATGTAATTTATGACATAATGGTCAGTGTCAACCACTTCCCTTTTCTTTTTTTTCTGTAGAGGTTTAATTTAACTTTGTGTCTATAATAATACTTTATTTAGGAGTCCGTGACAGAATTGGTTATGGTAAGAAACGCTTGACAGCCTGACTGACACACTCGACGGTCCCACACGAATACTAACCCCGGTACCTTGGGCACGACTTTTCTCCAGCACAAGTACCCGATGACCTGGCGTTCTATCCCGTGCAGTCCCCAAAACGGGCAGAGTGACCCATTTAAATAGATGTTATTTTGTCAGTCCAGATATCTCTAAAATAGAACCATATATACTCCAAAATGGCCTGGTTGCCAAGAACAATGCTGACACAATGATTTGAGTGGTCAGTTCTTTCCTATTGTTTACTAACTAATCATAACAACCAGTTCTGTCACTGCAACTTTCAACACTTATAATGTTAATTTAAACAAATACCTCAATTTAGGGCAGGGCAATTACAATACTATAGTAAAAATAAAAATTACCTACTCATACTTTCTAATTCCTTTGAAACAATTTCCCAGGTGGCATTAGTTTTGTCCCTGTTGCTGTATTCCTTTAAATTGTAACCGTACAAGCACGGATGTTTTTCAATAGCTTCTACCAATTTGGTGTTATATTATTATTATTATTATTATTAGCACCGCGTCTTACTACCCGTCTGGGTTATACGCAATTACGCTAATGTGTAATGGTAGTGTGATTGTGAGATGAAATAGAGGACCTACAGTTTAACGTGAAATCCGAACCACGGTGGAGGCCTGGCATTCCACACATTCTACAAGTTGTGATTAATACACGTCTTGTCAGAGGTGAAGGAAGGGTTCGGCAATCAGATAAATCTGTGCCGGGACTGAGGTTTGAACCCCGGACCCCCAGCACAGAAGTCTGACACCTTACCCCTAGACCGCCAGGTCACCCAATTTGGTGTTATAAATGGTGTCTTCTTTGGGCATTGTCAAGGAATAACACTTGCCCACTGCTGGTCTTGGCTGTAGTTCAAACGAAACTATCCTTCCTGAAACTGTTTTGGCGAGTTTCATAAAACCACGGTTGCGCAATTGTATGAAACTATAGTTGCGTGAAACTCTGTGTGCGCATCTATCTGTTTTAACATTGAATAGTTACATGAAACTTAAGTTTCACGTTTCATAAAACTGGTTTCGTTGGTGTGCGCCCTGCCTAAAAATTGCTCTCCCCTCCCCCTGCAATCCTTTCCAGCTTAGGTGTAGTGAAGGTCTCACCAGGAATGTGGATTTTATAAGCACGCAGGTAGAGGGGCACAAAGTTCATTTGGAATCATATATTATCTTCTTCAGTCAACAAGAGTGTGTGGTAAAACATCTGATGTTTTGATAGTCATGTTTTATCAAAGCACCGATAATTCATAAATATATATATATAATATTTTTAAAGTCACTTTCAAACAATTCTAAATTTTCTTTGAAAAAAAATGCTTAAAAATAACTTATTAAACAAAAAAGCAAGAAAAATTACCTAAAAATCTAAAATGGCAAAAAATGACCAAAAAATTACCTATAAAATATACATTTCTAAAACCAGAGGATCATGAACAGAGTTTATGTACAACTGAGCATTGTCTCTGATGGACCAAAAAAAAGATGACATGTCATCAAAATCCGGGCCCTGCTGACGATATTAAAACCAGTCGATTGAAAAACTCAAAGGTGATTTTGCTATTCAGTTGGTTAAAGTTACAAACAGTCACAATGATGCACATCTAATTTGTTATGTGCAGTTTATAGATGATGATAACAAGTTTTACCAAGATCTTATTTTCAGAAAAATTATAATATCTGGACCAAAAGCAGCAGACATCTTTGAAATACTAGATTAATCTATGGAAGAAATCAAGACTTTGTTTTTAACACCCCATCTTACTACCTGTTTGGGTTATACGCTTATGTACTAATTACTCTAATGGTTTTAGGGATTAGGAAGGTTATATTTAGAGGAAGTGTACTCACATTTGCATGGAGGGTGAGTGGAAAACCATTTTGGAAAAAAAAACCTTTACCTTCTTTAAAAGTCAGCAACGTAAGTCCAGGTGTTTTGAGTAAATATGCGCTGATTTGGGGGTTGAACACACTTACCCACTTCACATGAAAATGTCTTGAAAAGGGTGTATGAACTCACTCAGGAGTGAACTTCATTCTTATCTTGTTGAATAAAAACATTCCAGTTCCGAGAAGTGAATGGACAGTGGCTTTGTTTTGAAGTTGGCATACATTTCTTATACCTTTGAGAGATTCAATTCATTAAATGTGTCCCTGCGGGGTATTGAGACCCACATTCTTAACTGTCCCACCAAATGTCAGCCTTCAGAAAGAAATACTATGGTGGAATAAAAAGTTGGATGATAAAGATTAAAATCACTGCTTTCCTACTCTGCACACAAGTTTAGAAGACAATGACTTGAAGTTAAGTGAAGAACCAAAGATTGTGTCTGTGTTTGTATTTGTGGAGGTCATTTAACACAGCTCAATGTTTACGTTGACAATTACTTTTAAGAAGGGGTTGACCAGCATAACTAGATCAAAGATCCCTTCAGTACAGAACTCCCACTGGAGAACAAGAGCACCTTATTTTTATTTCATCAGACAACCTTGTTGAAATCGAGGTTTGTTTCCTGAATACCATCAGAGTTTTGGAGCTTGGTGAAGCAGAAGAATCCAGAAGTAAAAAGGCCCTAAGAGTTTTGATTCCTTTAGCGACATCCTACATATATGAGGAAGGGTTTTCAGCAGTGGCAGTTATCAAAATCAAATACAGATTTGAAGACCTGATGTAGAAGCAAGATCATCTTTCCCAATGACTTTATTAAAATAATAAGATGCCATATAATTGTATTATGATTAAAGTGTATTAATGTTTCATTTACAAAATAAACCTAATGTCAATGATTAAGTTCCAAACTTAAGATTATTTTCTCCTTCACACTTAGTGTCTTTAAAATTAATTTATATCTTTTTGAACCAATGGTCGGATATAAAATATGCCCATTCAAAAGCCACAACATTTTTTGTGGCAATTTTTTTTACACAAAGGATTTATGTTCAGGTCATGGGAGCTGTGGACCAAATAAGTTTGAAAAAGGCTGTTATATCAGGGGTGTTCAACTTGAAGTTAGCTAAGGGCCTTATTTTATATTCCTAGCCAGTGTGCAGGCTGCACACATGGAAATTATGCCTATACAGTATAAACAATAATTTTTAAGTAGATTTTCTTAAAGAGAAAATCCGTTGCTTTTTTACTAAGTTATTTTGTTTAGTTTGAGATTAATTGCTTTGAATTTTCCAATCTAGTCTAATTCATATTTTGTAGTTATTTTGATAACTGATATGACCTAAAATTTAAGTGAAAATATATGGATATTTAAGGCTAAAAGTGAGTATAGAAACATTCAGTCAAGATTAATTTTAATTATATACCAAGCAGCAACAACATACACTAAAAACCAATTGGAAAGAGAATTTGCACATATACTTAATTTCAATGTTCAGTATTTTCAATTTTTGGATTAATTAAACAGATGAATGTTAATGTTAAATGATAGGCCTATGGACTAATGAATAATATATTGCATTAAAAGTATTATAATTGATATACAGTACGACAAATAATACATATAATAAATTGTACACAATTTAAGTATGATAATCTTTAAAGAATTCCTAGATTACATTATATAAGTGTATATATAAACTTTTAATGTGTCGTGGGCCACAAAATATGCTGCCGAGGGCCTGTCTTAGACCATTCAAAGCAAAAGCATGTTATTTTTAATTATGATACTGGAATGTGTAAAAATATAAGTGCAAAAAAAAAGCCATGCAATTATCTTTAGGTGATTTCATGTGGAATAGCCCTGAGGCCATAGACACTTAAGCAGTGGTTGTCTTGTATGTGCGCATAGTCATTATACTAGTGAGTGTAAATATTACTTACAGTTCCACTTGATATGGGAGAAGGTGACATTAAGCGCCGTAAGTTTGTTGGTACCAAGCACATAGTAGTAGGACTTGAGCATCACGTGGCCCCAGTCTTGATCCACGCCCCCTTCGAATGGAAGGTTGCTACAAACTGGACAAACAGTTATTGGACCTTAGTAACATTACACATTCCCATTTTCAAAAATGTGTAAAGTTTACCAACCTTTTGTAAAAATACATGGGTTCAAGTGGCACCTTTGGTGCAGTTAATGTGTGTTAGTCTTAACATATGATTGGTTTGATTTGAATGAGTTGCCTCAGCCATTTCTCAATGGTTGACCGTGGTGGCAACATTCGGAGAAAGATAAGGAAATCTTTCATGTGGGCAGTATTTAGCTGTTTTCAGTTGTAACTTTGCTCTTTTGGTGCAAGGTCAGTCTGAATATTTATCCCCTAGTTCCTTGTCTCTGCCCTTTGAGGCTAGAAGCGGGGAAATTTATACATAAGACTTTAATGTGTGAAATGAATACATGTCTAGTTTTGTGGGACATTAGTTGCTAAACCATAAAATAGGAATAAAAATAACATTTTGAGAATAGATTTTGCAAGTTATTGATGCAAATTATCAAAATTTATCTCAAGGGGAAAAACTATTATTTGATGAGTGAAATATTTTAATAAAATCCTATATAAATTTGTCCATATGTATCATAATAATATGAGCTTCTAATGAAAACCACAACTTTTTGATTTTGATTTAGTTCCTGTGAGTATACTTATTTTAAGTAAAAGCGAACACATCAACACTCTACATAATTATATACAATTCATACTGCCTTTCTATCCTTCCAGGAATCTTTCTCCTACCCTCCGGTATCTTGGAGAATTCTGAAATTTGGTATGGATGCTTTGGGACATGCCAATTTTATGTAAGATTTCTGGAGCTATAGTATTATTCACAAATTTCAATCAAAGCAACGAGCATTGGGTGCCGCACAATAGCAACAAACTTGCACTGACCGCACAACACTGTTCATACATAATGGAAGACACTAGTCAGATGGTAATGAGTTGATGACACATGAGATCACCGTGAGCACTAGTTTCACTTATTCTCTTTCTTTGGAAGTATCATAGGGTGGAGAGTTTACAGGTGATTCTTCAGTCACCAGTAGGTTATTGAATATCAACTTTTTAAATTAATTCTTATGATTTAGCTTCCATGATTATGCCCAAAATACTTTTTTCAAAAATTTGACACCTCTCTTTTTAGAAAGATTATATCTTTGGCTATTTCTTGAATAGTTTAGATTGTATCTTTGGCTATTTCTTGAATAGTTTAGAATTTTTTTTTTAGTTTAAAATATATATTTTTTAAACAATAATTAGAACAAGGGTCATATTTTAATAATCCATATTTATTAAAAATAAATAAAATTATAGAGATATGTAAACTATTATTATTTCATCCCCTCCATATTTTAATATCTTTTCATCTGAATAATTTTCTGAAACAACACATCTAGTTTAGTATTTTTAAAACAGAATATCGTTGATTTTCAATTTGAGTCTACCGCCCGGTTGTTGGTTTTGTCTGTTGAAGCCATTTCCTCCACCGCTCAACCCTCGCAGTAGTACGAGTGTTTGTTATGACTGATGTTACAAACTTGTATTCAAATAAATATTTTTCAGTGAGAATAGTTCTAATGTTCATGTTTTTGCTCTAAAAATGCAATAAATGTTAAGTAGGGGCCTAATAATATTTACTAACCACACCATTTTAAATATTTGGTTTCTGATGAGACCAATCAAACTTCTCCAGTCTCCTTTCCATTTTTAAATTTGGATATTGTCCGCGGCAGCCAGTGGGTTTAGTAAAGCATCTCGGGGTTAATTAATTAATGGTGGAGATGGAGAACAAAGTCGATCAAATAAGTAGAAATTTATGGAGTAGAAGTTGAAGTTTTATTTTAAATAAACATTATAGACATTTTGAACCAGTGGTTACATAATGAAAAAAAAAATTACTTAGTACATGAAGATGGATAAATCGTTAATGTTGTGGTCATTTAGCCAAATGGTCTCCATTTTCTCCCACCCATCTCTAAACCCTCCTTGGCCAACACAAAAAGAACATGACTATTCATACTTCTGAATATAGGTCCCATCTGTTCACGTGCTGACCGGGAAGTGCCTTGCATTTTCCACATAGGGTCAAACACAGACGCTAAACCAGATGTGCTGATTGGCTAGCTGTTCGCACCAAACTTCCCCTTTCCACTGTGAAGCCACACATGCAAGCAACGGGTGCATCTCACAGCTTCCCGATACAGATAAAATAAAAAAGCATGATGCTTAAAATGAAAGGTAAAAGTAATAAATTTAGATGACACTAAGATCCCAACAAAGACTTTACAAGAATGAAAAACTACTAGATTTAAAAGTTAAAACCCTAAAAATGAAGTTAATGAAATGAAATTTAAAACATATATTGCTTACAACTTTGGTTATGATTTGAACAGCTTATAATTAACATTAAACCCCACACTTTCTTATAACTAAACATTTGATAGTAATATAGAGATTAAATTAGGCCTAGACGATTGGAAACCAATGTATTATAAGTTCAGTACTTCAGTATCTTGATCATATTAACATGTAAACAATGGCAAAATAATATAATTATATAAATGAAATGGTCTAAAGCTAAGGGCTTAAAACCCCGACCACTTTACACTGAATAGTTTTTTCTTTTGTGTATGATATATTTTTGATGATTTCAAATAATTTTAACAATTTGTATTAAGAAATCTAGTTTGTTTATCAGTGAGGTGATCTTGTACCTTTGTTCTAAATAAAATGGTATCCATGAGGAACAAAAAAAACGCAACCCTCTAAAGTGAAGAAAAGAAAGTTTTGGGGTTGAAAGAGGAAACTAAACTCCAAACAAATAAATGACATAGCTATTCCTCGGTAAGTGTTAGAATTTTAATTTGATTTATATTGAGTATGAAACAGGTATTTAGATTAGCTAACAATAAATACACCTTAACTCCTAATAGTTTGAATAGGAGTATATACATATTTTCTTATTTTTAACTTTGCGTTAGAAATATTGCTCATTTATTTCATACAAAGCAGAAACTATTAGCTTTGTAAGAAAATGTTCTCAGAAATCACTACAATGACTATATTAAAGAGATTTTTAATCGACAGATACATTTCCATAATCCAGATGAATAATTAGTAGTGCCATATTAAGGAGGGGAGGGGGGTCAAGGGCGGCACGGACGTAGTGGCCCTGGGCCCCACGCTTGAAGGTAATACCACATATCACGTATATTTTTACGATTATTTTATTTAAAATGGGATTCAAGCCCATATTTCCTTGTCATTGACAGTACAATTGATGCCTTTGACCATCTGACCACTAAAGTGTGTAAATAAAATGTAAAAAATAGTTAATACAATTTGATATCCAAACTGAACTGTTAACAAATCTATTAGGCACACTGTTTATTTTATGCTGGTTTATTTCAAATTAGCTGTTACCCGTCGCGGCTTCGCCCGACGAAAAGTTTAAACATTAGTATTGTAAAATTAATGTAAAATCAAAGGTTGGGAATAATCCTATATGTTATTCCAGGACATACTCTACCTACGTACCAAGTTTCATTCAAATCCGTTCAGCGGTTTTGGCGTGATTGAGTAATAAACATCCAAACACACAAACTTTCGCATTTATAATATTATATATATATTTGTTTTATTTATAGTGTTGTAATATTATATATATATTTGTTTTATTTATAGTGTTGTAAAATTAATATAATGTTGTTCCAAGGCATACTCTATCAACTTATGAAAAAAAAAATACTATTGAACTTTTATCATAAAAATAGCAAATGACTGGCAGCACCATCTAACCTGCAAAATATTTAAACATTATTATTGTAAAATGAATGTAAAATCAAAGGTTGGGAATAGTCCTATATGTTATTCCAGGACATAATCTACCTACCTACAAAGTTTCATTCGAATCTATTCAGTAGTCTTGACGTGATTGAGCAACAAACATCCAAACACACAAACTTTCGCATTTATAATATTAGTAAGATGACTGGTCATGCCTACCAGTGACTTCTAGGCCCCTTTCTGAGACCTTTTACCCCACAAATTCGACCTTTTTCTGCAAACACTTTTATTTCTCTGGATTAAATTGGATACCATTTTGTGGATCCCCATCAAAGAATTCTTGCAGGTTTTTGTCATGTTAATGGTGGTCTTTTCATAAAAAATGATGGCACTATTAAAGTATATGCCCCCCCCCCCCTTTAGATTTGTGAAAATTTTCTGCAACTTTTTGTGACAACCTTTGGTGCTGTACACAGGCCAAAAGGCATACACTTGAACCTATAATTGTTGAAATGTAGTGAGAAGGTTCAAAGCTTGGTGCTTGGCTCACCCAGCATGTTGTGCCAAAACCCATTTCTCATGACAGCAACAGAGAAGACTTTTTATATATTGTGTCCAGCCAAAATTTTGTCATGGGATGGAATGAGAGAGTGTTTTCTTTGAAGGGCTTTGTTGAGTTACTTCGGGTCCAAACATAGGTGAAGATCTTCATTTGCCTTCTTCACTATGACCACTAGAATGACAAAACCTTGAAGGCTCAGAGCGTGTACCGACTCTGATTCCGGATTAAAAATAAAAACTTAAAATATTATAACAATTATATGGTAAATATATCATTTTAATTTTAAATTTTTTTTATTCTATAGGAACAATATTTGTAATTTGAACTGACAAATTTATTTAAATATATATTCACAATGTTGAGGAAACTTCACATGACGACATTTCTATTGGAGCATTTTACTACAGTAAATTTGTTATTACAAATTAATAAACATTAGAAATTGATGAAGAAATCTGAGTTGGATAGTAGGAAAATACATGAGTACCAAACCACAGCTGAAACAGATAATAATCTTCTTTCCTAGTAACATTTAGAAACAGAGCCATCTTCAGTTTATTATATTCAACCTTTAATTCACTAACTCTCCAAAATATTTTTAATTCTTGCTTCCATTCATGCCATGTTTAGGCAGAATGATTTAAAAATGAAAACGGTTCTAAGGTACATTGACACTACGTTTGGCCATGATTAGATAATTATCAGAACAATTTCATCTTGACTGTCCTTTAATTATGTATGACAACTTGTAAGAGTTCTGATACTAGAGTAATGTTCAAAAGCAACAAGATCAAGCAATAAGCCATGACCTCCGCTCAATAACAACGACCTTCCACAGACCGCACATAAAAAGCATTGTCCATAAAACATTATAAAAATACTAGTCAAATGATAATGAGTTGATGACACAATAGTTCATCATGAGTGCTAGTTTAACTTCATAAATCTTAACACTTATGAAAATACTCCAAAACTTGATTTAAATTAAATAGGCTGCTCAAAATTTCCTAATCTAATAATATAATAAAGAAGGTTAAAAATGGTATAGTGATTTTAAATATTTCAGTATTTCTGATAAGTTTATTACTTTAGACCAACCTTTTCAGGGCTTCGATCGACCTTATAATTTATCAAATCACCCATCATTTCTCGACTCTTCTTTTTGCTTTACATTTTATATTCATTCCTAAATTCTATTTTTTCTCAAATACTTATGTCCCCAGTTTTAAAGAAAAAGTGTATATACCTCAATTTTAGCTTATGTGGTGCTGACTGACAGTTCACAGCTGACTTCTGACAGTCAACATTTAGGTATATATCTAAATTTTGACTGTCAGAAGTGACAAATGCTAAAGACATGTTTTTTGCAGATCATATGGCTCGGCATAGGGATACATAATTTGATCTGGTAGCTTTTTAAAGCCGTCAGAAGTCAGCTGTGAGCTGTCAGTCAGCACCACATAAGCTAAAACTGAGATATAGATCTAACATAAGAAGTGATGTTGTTTTGAAATTGATGCATCAATTCTCAGCCCATTAGTCATAACCATACTCTTTAGTCTGGTCAAGGAAAGCATTACCTAACTGAGCTCTGGTATCATCTTAGTCATAAACATTTTGTTAACATCAATACCAGGTCAACCGTGAATACAATCTGGTTGTAAACATCGATACCAGGTCAACCGCGAAAACTCACCTAATGTATTTTTATGTGCTGAAACCAAAATAACTTTTAATATCCAAAAATAGGGTATTTTGGGCTAATAGTTTATGAGGTAAACAAATTTATTAACAATGATAATATAATATGTTTTAAAGTATAATCAATTAGCAGACAAAATAATATCATAGCATAAACTTCAATGAAAAAATTATGCACGTTATCATGGAAGAAATTTTCGCTTGGAAGATTTACTTGAGTGCGCCATACTTTGACAGTCCCTTTTAAGACTCCAAAAGTAATCAATCGGCCATCATATGAGTGTCCCATCTTCCTTGGTATCGCTCTTCCATTATTTTTTAATCTTGATGAAACCTTTCACCTTGTTCATCACTCACATCACCTAGATTCTTAGGAAATCCATCAAGATGTGGCTGTTGAGAAAATGAAATTTTATGCTCATGTTGCAGCCAAGGCACCGAAAATGTTTTAGCAATTTTTCGACAATATCTTTGTAATTTTCAGCTATTTTGCTCCACAAGAAATTATTAACAACAGTAACAAATTAAGTCCATGCATCTTTCTCAATATCATTCATAAAGCTGGTGAAATGCTGATCTTTCATCAGAGTTATAATTTCAGGCCCGTTAAATACACCATCTTTTATTTTTTCATAGCTAATTCGCAGTAATTTTTCACAAAATGTACTTAAAGCAGTTATCGTCTACATCCAAAGCTTTTACATACTGCTTCATGATACCATAATGTGGAGAGGAGGAAAGATGATTTTTCTCTCTATTTATTAAAGGCTGGTTTATTACTTTTTTCCTCCAACTTTTAAGGATGTTCTTACTGGCCAGTTCTTATGAGTCCAATGTTTGTTCCTGGCCCGACTATCCCAGAGACACAAGAACAAGGATATTTAGTGTACCCTCCTTGTTGGCCAAGTAGAAAGTTAATCATTCTAAGATCTACACAGATGACCCAATTATGGTCACCATCTTTGAGTAACTTTAAAACTTTTTCAATATATTCATATTTTTCTTTTAGATGCATTGAATGACCAATGGGAATTGATTAATAAACATTCCCACTGTGGAGCGATACACACTTGAGACTACTTTTAGAACTAACAAAAATTACAAGCGCCACTCATTTGAATTGTAGCTTTCATGTCCATTGTGTTTAACAAACCTGACACATCATGACAATGAACTAAACCACTTTCAACTCTGAAGTATTGTTAAAGGTCATATTCCCTTTTACAATAAAATGTTATTTTCATGCAGTGCTCAAGTTTTTTTTTTTTTTTTTCTTTNNNAGTTTTTTTTTTTTTTTTCATTTAATCTTGAAGCTTATAGTTCAGACAACTGTTTAGGAAGACCCTATCTCTTACTAAGTCGTTCATTTCTTCCTGATTAAAAAATGGTGGCCCTGAGTTAGAACATGAACCAATATCATCATCGTCTTCAAAATCAATATCATGCTCAACAACTTCTGACATAGCCTCCTCTACCTTAAATGATGGAGGTACGTTAAAAACAGGTACAAGTAATTCATCAGAATGAGTAACCGGGCGAATTTCTGATTCAAGACTTGGGTATATAATTTTATTTTATTTTTTATTGTAACCCAAGTCTTGACCAGGCGAAAAGAGCAACCCTCTACATGATTTTTTGGCTCTCGCCATATCATTGGAATACCAAATGCTAGTGTATTTCACTTACCTTTTGTCCAAAGTCACAAGTTTCCCACACAGTGCCTCTATACAATGTGTGGAGCCCAATACTTGTCTTCATCACCAATATTTATGTTAAGGTAAGCAAAACAAGCTTTCTCCAGTCATTAATACATGTTCTTTGACTGGGTAAAGTGAAGCTTCCACATATATAGCAAAAAGAGTCTGGAATGTTCAAACAATTTCGTCTGCCAGACAAGATGCCAAGTTCAACAAACAGAAGGTTTTGTATTGCTCAAATGTAAAGACGCCCTGTCATAGTCCAAATATATGTCACAATCCACAGTTATTGTATGAATAGAATAGTGGTGAAATCCTTTAAAGAGCCAGGTCAATAACATGCAATCCATAAACAGAGGTAAGCGTACGTGTGCTAGGAGGAGCTCTAGACTAAGTGACTTGGGCGTGGTGCTGGGAGCAGGAGAAGAGGGGAGAATTGGCGGGAAGGAGGTCAGACCTCTGTTGGTGGGTATCTAGTCGGGTGTCGGCCCAAGGTCACATAGAATCATTAAGCTAAATACTCTAATAAACAATGTTCGACAGCTTTCTTGGCAGCCACAGAAGTTTTATTCCAATAGCAAGCGTGTTATAGCCCTTGCTTTAAAAAATAGTTTTTAACAATATTAATTTCAATTATTTCACTTGCTATGCAAATTAATCGAATGAAAACAATGTTTATAGCATAAGAATCAAGTGTTGAATTAATTATATTTTTTCAGATTTTTATCAACAAATCCCGCGTAAATTATGTGATCAGAAGTTTGAGTCATTCAATATCATAGCGATAACCCTGTAAGATGCAGTGCTAAACAAATAAAGTAAAAAATATAAAATAAACCACATCTAGTAAAATAAATCAGAGCCTATATGTTTTTTGGCAAACCATGATGCTCATTTTTCAATATGTTTATGTAACAATGTATATTTCTTCGTTTCATTTATCATATGATCGTGCTGAGGCCGCCATCCTCTGTATAAATCTTATTACCTAATTAGACAGGTACAATGAGCACATTTAGTGTGAGTACTTTACCCCTTCCTTTTAAAAAGGGGATTATTGATGGTGATTACTTTATAGGAGACCATATGAGCCACTTCCAAGAGATGTTGGTACGGAGGTCAAATTTCCATCCCCGGAATGTATTTTAAGTTGGGGCTTTGGAATTTGTTAGACCAGTGTTTATGCCCCTCCTACAGATCCTCAATGTGAATTCTACAAATATGGATCAAATTACTATTTTGAATCTCCACACACTATGACGAGCAGTCTATCAACATCTAATGATAGCTTAAGCCAACATTAAAATACACCTCGCCACGCTGGGATGCTGACTTGCTACATCACAAAATGGCTTACCTGAGTCATAGACTCTTGTGGCTGGCCAAACACCTTATGCCATAATCGGCTGAACGTTTGGCTCCTGTGGTGGGGAAAAGTCTCCTCGTCCCAGGGCACCTCTAGCCCACAATCACAGATGTACCCTCTGAATGTAGCCACATGTAATAGACGCAGTGAGTGATGGTTCACTGACTTCTGCTCGTCAACAAACCCACAAATCCCACCATTACCAGGTAGCTTGGTAAAACCTTGCCATTTCCTCGCCCCATCCCCTCATAGTGACAGCAGCATCACTGAGGCGGTCAGAAACTCAATCTTAAGTATAACTTCAGTTTCCAGAAGCAATTACCTTTAGTTGCCCAGCGAGGACCACGTGGAGGCGTTACCTCCAGTTTAAACAAGCAATTGTTTTCTCAACCAAAGCAGCAAATTCTAAACCAACTATTTTTTGCTACCCTCCACCCC